>DWEM01000471.1:0-18851 GCA_018245935.1 Agara belti belti
CTAGAGATCTAGCAACGGACGCCAATTCGACTGGAGTTTATTCTTAGTTCAGTAAAGGAGCCCAGCCCTAAGGGTGAAATTAGGCTAGATACAATTTTCTATTGGGCTTTTATACTGAATAATATGTTTATGAAAAAAATATATAGATGCAAATTAATATATGTGAGTATATAATTATATAAGAGTATGTTTTAGAAACACTTTCTTCGAAGTAGGTTTATTTTTGTTTAAATTTTGCATTATTTTTGATGACTCTTGATTTGATGACTCTTGATGATTTTGATGATTTTTAAAAGCTTTAATTTGCAATCAATATTTCACTCACTTTCACCGTACAAGTTTGGTTACTACGACAACACAATATTTTTTTATAAAAGTTTTTTTTTAAATTTTATTGTACAAGTTAGTATTACGATTTAATATTTGTCCCTGTCTATTCATTTTAATACGAATAAATCTTAGCGATTGTGTTTTTAATTGATCTACGGTGCACGAGCTGTAACCCGAGCTTGAAACTCCGAACGTCCGCGAAGGGCTAAAGCGCTTTATACGCTTTAAGCGCTTTATGACGCTTGTTAAACAAATTTACAATCGTTTGCGTGCGTTTTTCATTAACGTATACCTGCGTGCATGTATATTGGAGTTGTTCCGCTGCAAAGGAATAATGCACTATAAGATAGTTGTATAATATAGACAGTTTTAATATTAAATTATTATCGAATTATTAATATCGGACAAGTTCAATGGTTATCAGTACTGCTTTCTTAGTGAATAAACAATATTGTGTTAGGAAATAAAAATAAAGTAAAAGTCTCGCGCCAAATCGTCCACCCCTAGAAGCTTAGAATTAAAAGAAAGAAAGAAAGAAAGTATTATATTTTGCGAAAAAGAAAAATGCGATAAAAAGTTACCTAGTTATACTTGTGATATATTTGTGTGGTTAATACTTATCTTTTCACACAATTCATGTTTCCTGTACTAGAAGCGTAAACACCTTTTAATTCGCAACTCTGCTCAAAAAGCAATGTAGCATGCCACTCGCGGTAACTACTTCAAGTTGAAGCTGTGAAAGTTTTGCCACTTAAGGGCAATGTAGAGGCAAATGTGCGTAATGTTAAACAATAAACGCCGCTAATGGGGTTTAGTGGTGAATGTTTACTTAATGTTTATGCTGTAAACTCCGCACCGCCCCGTCACAAAATGTTACTTATAAAATTATTCTTTCTAAATGTTCCAACCATGTATTATAAGTTAATCTATAATTGTTATTATATTAATGCAACAAATGATTTCAAATTTTAATATTTTCTCTAATTAATTGATAATCGATACATTATTATGAATGTTCGAAATTTAAATTCTCTTTATCAACCCATTACAGATACCACAAATCATTCGAAATTTGAATATTTTTATTCAAATTATTATAGCTATTACCAACCTCTACTTATCTTCGTCGAAAATGAATATTTAACGCTATTTGATCGGTCAAGTAGGAATATGTAGATCGTGACACTATGACCTATATCTTCAAGCTAATGATAAAACAGTCCAATATTTATCGTACCGACTGTTTGTGAAGCGTCCAACACACGTATCTCGCTTTAATCGGAGAACAGCGCGTTTGTAACATTTATCATTGAGATATAACAAATAATATTTGAAATGTTATTACATATTAATAAATCACGAAAATAATTATAAACAATTTCTTTTCAGTACAACATTGGATTTATTAAATTTGAGTGGTGCATTGTCCGGTGTGCTAAATCATGAAATAATTTTTTTTCTTAAAAAAAATTGTGTGAGTTTGTTACAATATCATTGCCAAAATGTTAGTGATTAAAATAATTATAATAAATTGTAACCTAGTTGTAGATATTTTGTATTGAAAAATAATATGAAAATTGGGAGCAATGGATGGACAAACTCGACAAGATAAGGTAAATGTTAGTTTCAGGTTTTCAGTGGTATTTTTTATCTGTGGAATTATTATTAATAATGACAATATAGGTATGAAAGTTCAATTATATGAAATATGTTATTTTAAACTCAAAGTACATTTGAGCTTTATGAGAATTGATAGATAAAATTCTTAAACATACATTTTCCAATGTTGTAAAATGGCGTTTTTAAGATGTTTTAATAGGCAGTGCAGATTTATATTGAAACATGTTGAATTGTAACATTATGTTGAAATCGCAAATTATTGATGCTCCGAAACAGAAAATAATAAGACAGTGTTTTGATTCCTAGGCGCAAAAAATTGCAATATTCTTTCGAAGGTATTGCTTATGTATGTATTTTCTATAATGAAAGTTCACTTTTTTCAATTATAACACCGCTGGACACAGATTATTTTGTTTACCGGTGCCCAGCAGTGGAACAATAGCTTTTATTGTATCTTTTTCTCTCTCAATAATGAGTAAGTTTTAGGTCATAGTACACCACGCTGGCCAAGTGCAGATCGGTAGACTTCGCGGATTAATTGTTGCTTATTAATAGTTATTCTCTTTTGAGTTATTATGTTCTAACACAATTGGGTTTTTGATATTGCTATATCACTTGTTATGCAGGAGAATTTAGTGTCGTTTTTAATAATTAATACCACTTGCAAACTGTAACTATTTTTGGACGCTAATGTTTTATGAGACCTTGTCGCAAATCAAGAGCGTTTACATCATTTGTGAAACACAATTACCGTAAAACGAACGTGCCTCATTAAAGCTTATCATTCGCCAAAACAACAGGTACTTGATTGAAAATAGTAGGTACTGTATGCATAATTTATAAAATTACTATTATTATTACCGGTACTATTACCGGTAATAAACTTATTTATTAATTTGTTTATAATCGCTTCTCGCCGCGTTTGGCGTTGAATATATTTGTTGAACTCGCACTCAGCACACTGATGTCTGAATAATGTTTTCTTGTTGCAGAGAATGAGACGGCCGCGGCGCCACCGCTGGCTGACGGTGTCCGTGTTCTTCATCACGTACTCCGTATTCCAGGCGATGCTCAGCACCGCCTCCGAGCCAGCGGACAAGCCGGACGGCGTTGTGGAGACGAAAGTGTCCCCCACCCCCAAAATGACTGCCTTTTCCAAACCCCCTCTGATGAAAGGTAATTCAAAAGAGATACTCGTTGAAATTTTTTTGGAAGGCGCGACTAATGAACTTATAAATACAGATACAAAATTTAAATACAAAAACAGAAGCACCGAATTAATACTTAAGCCAAAGGTAACAATCTAAAAAAAATACTTAAAACTATCGCCATAAATCAGAAATAAAGTAATAAAATAAAAAAGGCAAAAAAAGTAAAGGAACTTAGACAAACTGTGTTAAAACGTACGGAAAGTGGACCGTAATAAACTGGATTTACGGTGCCATACTTGAAATGTATAGTAGAAATGTGAACAAAACGTTCATCTTTATCATTTGGGGCACATTAGGGAATTTTAAATAACGCTCAATACTTCACATCTATGTTTGCAGAAAGTGATAGCGTCACAGCGGGCGATACAGATAAAAAACCGGACGAGGAGACAGCGAAACCTGAACAGAGCAGCAAGAAGGCTATGAAAGGACTAACAGATGAGGCAGATGAAGGGGAAAAGAAAAAACAAAAAAACGCCGGCTACGAAGAGGTATGAATTCTCTGCAGAAAGGTACACAGATGAATCAAGCTCTGACTTCTAAACCAGACAGGACCTGGATTATGGTACACTAACCGGTGCTATCTCTATGTATAGTTGATATGCAAACGTTTTCAGGACGAAGAAACTGAAGAAACCCGTGTGAAAGAGGAAATAGAGGTGTTGGAGGAAGAAGATGCAATTCCAACGGTGCATCCGCTGAGGAATTGCACCCCGCCCGCCATTGAGCAGGTTAACGGAAACTATTTATAAAGCTCAAGAGATCGTATTTCAGTGTTATTATACGATAATAAGCCTCGATACAGATGTGATGTTCGCTCGAATCAAATCAAATCTGTCTTGTTTCATCATCAGCTCTAAATCTAATAAAATCTTGCTACCCTCTTCAATTGTTCGTCAATTTATTTAAAATTCGTAATTTAAAATCAGCATCATAGTTATCTCCTTCTTCCTCTTTAACAGTTCCCGCAGCCGCTCATGGGCCAGAACGCGAGGAAGCACGGCGGGCTGATCATCCATATCCTGGTAGCCGTGTTTACCTTCATAGGACTGGCGATTGTCTGCGATGAGTACTTCGTCTCCAGTCTCGATAGAATCTGCGAAGGTGTGGTATCTTCCTTATTGCCAATAACTATTTTGGATTAATACAGTACTTATGAACGTGCAACAGCGGAAGTGAGGATATTCAAATTGTGTGCAAGTATCAATTCAATTGAAATTTAATAATCCAAGATCTCTTCTAGCTGGGACTCTCTTTAAGTCCTAAGACCTAGAGGTCGAATTAGCGGTGAAGGCTAGTTATTAAAACTATTTATCATTATTGTAAAGCATTTCATGTTATTAACCGTAATTCTTCTATCTCTTGTAGAGTTTCAGCTCGCGCCAGACGTAGCTGGCGCAACGTTCATGGCGGCCGGCAGCTCGGCTCCCGAGCTAGCCACAGTTATCATCGGTGTCTTCTGCGCTCAAGACGATATTGGTATACTTACGTTTCTGTGGCATAAACATTAAAATTTGTATACTTAAACAAATTCTTTACGTCAAACTTTAAACTTTGGTACCTGAATAATCCTTGTTAGGGGTCTCCATTAATTACGTATAGTGATTTTGACAATTTTTGCGAGCTTCTTTTGTGTGATGTCGAAAGATTTGTCTCGACCTCTTCCCACCTTTCACTCTCACGTGCCTAAATGCTTCACGTGATTGATGGGTGTCACTTAGTTCGGATCTGCTGTTGCAGACGGATAATGGTATTTATTACGTTTTTCTGTAGTGTTATTAGTTTAAATATGTGTAATCCCGCCTCAGGGGTGTCCGGCGTGATCGGGTCGGCCGTTTTCAACATAATGTTCGTGATCTCGGTGTGCGCCCTGTGCGCCGGCACCGTCTCGCACCTCAACTGGTGGCCGCTCTGCCGCGACTGCTTCTTCTACGCCATTTCCATTCTTGTGATGCTGTGCACCATCGCTAATGGATATGTGTCCTGGTGAGTTATCTGTTTGACCACCCTATACACTTCTCTCCACATTTATTAGAACTTTTTCATCCCGAAATATATGCTATGCTAAATTGTATGCTGTAATCTCATGGTGGCAGTTTTATGCTACGGTCTCAAACATAACCTTACCTCTTCTATCTCTCTTCTCTCTTTAGGCCAGAGGCTCTTTTCATGCTGATAATGTACGGTGTATACTGCGTGGCGCTCCGGTTCAACGTGGCCCTGGAGCGCTGGGCCCTCACGCTGCCGCTGCCCTTCAAGCTGCCCACCAGGGAAGAGCAAGCTGCTTTGGTCACTTACAGGTCTGTTACGACTATTTACACTGGCATGTATCATCAGGCCTATTTTCCACAGCGGAAGATAAAGTGTAAGGATTTCCATAACCTCTTTAGCCGGCGGAAGCAGGTTGATGGAACCTGTTCAAACAAACTTGGGAATCTAGTCTTGATAATTGTATTCCAACAGGAGTGCCGGTGCCCAGCCAGCGCCTTCGGACCCGTCAGCCGAGGGTCAGTACGCAGAGATGGACGGACAGACCAAGGAGTCCCCTCGTGAACCAACAGGTAGCTTGCACTTAGATCATATATAGTATCCTTTTTCGCGGTAAGCACAAAGGGGTTCGGTGTCGTTTATTAGCGTGTCGGCATCCTTTGAGTGCTGCGGGCACGTGGCGGGGCGGCGACTGTACAGGATGTAGCTGTCGAACTAAAATAAACCTTTTTGTCACTATGCAAAAAAGTCAAGAAAAACATATTTATTAAATATATATAACCTCGTTCAAAGCTGATCATAACGATAATAATCGATTCTATTTTAACGTACATTTTCCACACTGATTACAGTTCCATATTCGCAGTTTCCGTATTCGCGGCGATTTTCGTTTCAGGAGTTTTTTGGAGCTTTTAATAAGGAACTTTTACTGTGGTTTACGATTGGCTACTTGTTACCAGCTTTCAATCCTGACGGCGCGTACGAGAACGCGGCGTACAACGCGGAGCAGGGCTGGAACCCCAACCAGGAGTGGGATCCCAACCGCGCTTGGGATGAGTCGGTATGCTAATACTTCATCATTACAGTGCTTAAGTTACAGAACACTGGAATATGGCAAAATCAAAATCTTATTTTAATCATTTTTAACCCCTCCCTGTTCATTGAGTGTACCTTTAATTTTTATTAAATATTTATATTAAAGGCTCAACCGGCATTCCGTGCCTTTTTTATTCAATTTAAGTTATTTTTGGCAATTTGTTCCTACGCTTTATGTTGTTTTGTTTTTCTCTCCCTTTTCTCCACTCGCCATTGTTGTGATGTTTTGTAGTCTGAACCTTTCGTTGTGTCCTGCCGACTCTACAAAGGGTCTTTTATAATTGTGTGTCCAGAGCCAGGGGCAGGCGTGGAGCGCCCAGCCGCCCCCTCCAGCTTCCGCCGCGCCCCCCGCGCCCGCCGCCGCGACGTCGCCCGCCACCGCGCCGCCTTCCGCGGAGCCAGCGCAGCCTTCAATAGTGCCCCTGGTAGCTATCTACTTGAAATGCGATTTTGATGAACACTATTTAAAGTGAAAATTTTAGAAAAATTGTACAATTGCAAGTTGAATAATTGTTCCGATAGATCATATTCTATCTTGGTTAGAGAAATTTGATTTAGCGTAAATAAACTAGTAGGCATCTTTCTTACTAATGTCCTAAAATACTTGGTTTATTAAGATTTTGGAGGTGCTCTGATTAAAAAACGTACATAAAATCAGATGCCGCGTCTCACTGTGAGGGTAGCTTTATTACTTTTAGTTTACGTTCAATATATTTTTTTTAACGATATAACGGTCGAATAGCAGACGCTTTCTTTGTTGAAAAACGAATTTAGGCATATTAAATAGGATATTGAAAGCGTATTTTAAAAAATATGGCTGGCTTGCTGCACTTTTTCTAATAGAAAATTTGTTATTCCTCAATGCTATGTAGAAAGTGACTATGTTTCAGACGCCCTCTATGCCCGCTTATTACAAGGCGAAGGATTACAACCCGGAGACGGCCGTCAACCCCCTCGACAAGCCAGTCGGAGCAAGTGAGTTTTAATTAGTAGTAGCAGTAGTAGTAGTAGTAGTAGGGCAAAACTGTTTCCAAGGTGTGTGAGGTCTGCCAATCCGCACTCGGCCAGCGTGGGGGACTAAGGCCTGAAACTATGTGAGAAGACCTGTGTCCAGCAGTGGACCAATAAAACGATTGACTGATGCCAAGGTGTGTAGGTTTCCTCACAATGTTTTCCTTCCTCCTTAATACTTAGCTAGTGAAATTTAAATTTTAACTATATCTGTCTGTTCATTGGGGATCCGGCTCTGTTCCGTTGCAGACCAGCTGCAGCTGGCGTGCTGGTACGTGGCCTACCCGATCCACTGGAGCTGCCGCCACACGATGCCTGACTGCCGCGGCCGCTGGTACCCCGTCACCTTCATCATCTCCATGCTCTGGATCTCCTTCTACTCCTACTTCATGGTCTGGATGATCACCATCATCGGTGAGTGATACTTACGCGATAACTTGCTGACGGTGACTACTTACCATCAGGAGGCCCGTCTGCTTTTCAGCCAAATAATAAAAAAAAGTTCAAATAAATATATACGTATTGTATATTGGTTTCAGGCTTCACGCTGGGCATCCCGGACACTGTGATGGGGCTGACGTTCGTGGCGGCCGGCGTGTCGGTGCCCGACGCTCTCTCCTCCCTCGCCGTCATCAAAGAAGGGTACGGAGCTTGACCACCTGAGACGGATTAATCGTGGAAAGAAAAAAATCGCTTTCGGCATTTGGAGAGTCTTTTAATGTGTTTCCAGTCTTTTGAAAGATTTCAAAAATTTCACATTTGGTTTTCTGTGATAGTTTGTACTGCTGGGTCGGGAGCTTGTGGATTAGATTCGTACGATGAGCACGAGATATTGGTCACACTGACATGACAGCACTTGTCAGTATTGCCACTGTCACAAATATATATTATATAAAAGTTTTTTGTGTCCAATCAATGTGTTCTTAATGTCTTTTTTTACTTGGAAATAGACTACCATTTCGCTCGATTTAAGGATGTTGGCGTAGATGAATATTCGGAGTACTTTTCAAAAGTCCTAGGTTATAATTGTCCATTACGATAATCATCAGATACGGAGACATGGCGGTGTCGAACGCGGTGGGCTCCAACGTGTTCGACATCCTCGTGTGCCTCGGCCTGCCCTGGTTCATCCAGACCGCCATCATCCACCCGGGCAGCCACGTCAACGTCATCAGCAAAGGTGAGACGTTTGGGGGGGGATCCATTATAACAGTAACTGTCACTGTTATGGTAACCGGGCAAATGTTAATTATACGTTCTATATAGTACCTATATAGATATTTTTAGGCGCAGAAAAAATAAGTGTGGTTCTCATATAAATGTTTCTACGCTGAATCTGGGATTTAGCGGTGTAGGTCTCAAAAAGTCTCGGAAAAAACGGTCTTTCGGGCGGTATTGAATTAATCATCACATTGCCTCCGCCAGGCTTGGTGTACTCGACTCTGTCCCTGTTCTCCACCGTGATCTTCCTGGTGGTGGCCACGCACGCCAACGGCTGGAAGCTGGACCGCAAGTACGGCGCGGTGCTGATGGTGTGGTACCTGCTCTTCATAACCCTCGCCAGCCTCTACGAGCTCAACATCTTCGGGGACTTCCATCCGCCCGACTGCGGCTCCGATTATTAAAAAGCTCACCGTAAACGAACACACCCATTAAACGATTTCCATCGAGCGTATTGCATACAAAAAAACTGCAAAAAAATAAAGACCAAATATAAGTTACCGTACGCTCTAGTCGCTACGTTATCCAATAACATTTATTAATGTCAGACGTAAATCCGATAACTAACAATTCTATATACCGCGAATTCATTTCATACGATCCAAATTGTATTGTTGCATTTTATAGTCGTCCTTTTTGTAGTATGCCAGTTACGTCTGAAAGCCTTAGAAAAGAAAAAAAAAGTATTTAAAAAAAATTATGACCGCGCGGTTCCCGCATTTCGGCTAATGCAGCCAAAAGTTACGTTATTCATTGCTAATTTCAACTTGCATAATTATTATTGTGTTCAATGACACTCAATATGTATGTATAATTTTAAGTAAGTAAATATCTGTTTAGGCAATTATGATGTATTTAATATAATTCACGACACCGCGAACTGGCAACACTGCACGTCATTAAATTTAATTTTGCCGTTGCGGTTGGTACATCCGTAAAACGCTTGTCAAGTTGTATGCGCTATTAGAAATATTACTTTGATTTAAAACCTGAAGATTGTTATAACCAAGCTATTTATAACTTGTCGTGTTGTAAATAATTTGTTCGCACAAAAGCTATGTGCTTAAAGTGTTCATAATCGTTCATTTCACAGAATATACCGAAATCGTTTTGGCTCAAGTTACTTATTGTTTGTAGGAGCTTACGAAAGTAATTTATACATAAATAAAATATATTTAAATTAATTACGTAGAGATCACACGTTTTGGCTTGTGTGTTGATATGAAACGAGTATTTATTTAGATTTAAGAACAAATATTATATCGCTGTTTGAAGGGCACTAACTTGCTAATTGTAATCTGCTTTAAAGATGTTTTAAATGAAATGTACGCTTGTGTAAACTGTATTGTTTAATACTCATGTTTAATGTTGCTAAGTATGTTTGGGTGTATGTTTGTCTTTGTCTCGGAGCCTCGTCTGAGTAGGTTTTCACTCTACAGTTCAACGTATTAACGAATGAATGCAGCTCAGTGCTCTGAGCTACGAGATATTGGGAGTAAATAAAATAATAATTAACTTTTTCATTGTGTAAATATATTTATTATTAATAATTTCTTCTATTTGTACTTAAATTGGTCCAGTTCTCGTAATATTAAGTGCATAATTTTATTTTTATATTTCTTACTGTTGAAACATGTCAAAGTTGTAATTATTTGTATTGTTTTCGTAATAATTTATTACGAACTTTGTGGAGTCGTTTTTTGGCATCGTTGTACTGTTAGTGTCCTTGATTATATTTTTAGAGTGATTTTAATTGATCTTCGTTTTAAACTGCACGTATTATGTGAAATAAATTTAATACGTGATATTATAAAAAAAAAATATCAAAGTCGCGCCACAGTGTTTGAAAACAATAGACATCGACATTTTGACGAATTACATAAGTAATATTTATACAATAAGAGAATTTTTGCATTAGACTTTGTGCGATTTTATTGATAAAATAGCGACCTACTAGAAACTGTAGAGAAGAATGTACCCTATAAAGAAACGAACCAATTTTGAACATCCCCGTTCTTCCATAGATTATAGAACAAGATCAGGCGTAAAGTACAAAATGACGACTGACAATTTCCCCATTCCAAATAATTAGACATTTTACCTCGTGCAATAGATTATTCCTTGACCGCTTTATTAAAATTCACCCCTAATTCGATTCTGTGATCTATACAGCTCTATTATATTTACGAAAAGAAATGTATTCTTGTTGTTAGATGCGTGTCGATTTTCTAGTAGATAATAAACATTAACGTTGTTCAACACTTTGTCTATAATATTTTTATTTAAACAACGGATATTATCGTTAGTAAAATTCTGTTCTGCCAGACTTACTTTATAACGCCTAAAGAATAATATTCACGCTTAATTAATATGTAATACATTATAAAAGTACGCTCATAGATTATTTTCGTACTTATTATTTTTGAAAGCGCTACATAAATGAGAAATAGATAAATATGCACCATTCTAAAAAGTTTAAGCTGGTCTCTTGCTAGTTAAATGGCCGTTGGAGTAATTTTAGAATGTTTACTATGTCTTATTATATAGTGGTGTTAGTCTAAATGTCTTATGAATACTGAACATTGATAATATGGCCTTCCGCAGACTTGATATCCCTAATAGCACGTACCGCTCATGAAACATTAACATCATAATATGTGTATACGACGACAGCGAGTATACTTTGTAGTTTTAACTTTGAACCAAAAATGAAAATTGACATGAAAAAGTAAAGAAATGGCGGCATATTTTCGATGTTTTAAAGTTTTTGAGCTACGATTCAACAGGTGAATACACTAGCTGCTCTTCGTGGGTGTAAAGCATTAAAATGAAAAGTAAAATCGAAGCGATTTGGAACCTTTTCTAACGATTGCCATATTATCGATGAATTTGTGTTTTGTAATTGTATTTAGTTACATATGGCTTCAAGCTTTCGACCGATGAAGGCTTTAACAGCCCTCGATATGAATATTATCGTAGTGAACCTAAGTACGTTCGATATTAATCGGGGGTGTCCGTCCGCTAGAACTTGTTAAACTTCATTACAGAAGTATTTTATAGGAAAATATTTAAACTCATACATTCCTGTCGCTAGACTGCTACCGAGTTAAATTGAAATTAATAAATAGCTATCATTCTCAGTAAAAGGCTGAAAGCTATAAACAATAGACGACAATTCGAAATATGTTTGGGTGTATAATTGTTATCTGTCAAACTGTGACCTGTCAAGTTGTAATCTGTCAAATTGATGATCTTATTTAAAAAATACGCTCTTGATTTATAATAATGGACTATTGTATAATTTTAAAGCAATTTTTATTTACCATTAACAATGTAAAATATTATCTTACTGTAAAGCTTGTATGTATGTAATATGTATGACCTTGTAATATGAAAAAGTTATTTTAACCCGAATTTCGTAGCATTCTTCACGGGGGTAGTGGACGGACTCTCTTGATATAAGTAATATATCCTTGTATTATGCAAATAGCACATTAAATACTGCATTGTCACCGTTTTTCTTACTCGAGCGTGTAGTGTAGCTACACAGAATATATTATCTGTTACGCATAACTATATGTATATTGTTCTCAAAAGCAGAGTATAAGAAAATCTCTGCGTCTATATTGCCCTTAAGGCATTCCCACTTGATGTCTGTACTGTGGTATGATTAGTGTCAATTAAAATATATTTATGTTGTTCATTATAAATATAATGTATGCATAGAATAGAATATTGAGTATATTGTATATTATGAATATTTGTGTCTACTTATACATAATGAAACATTTAGAGAGTCATTATGAAATGTAATTCAATTACAATGAACGTTGTTGTTAGATGTTTTTGGTTGTTTTATGCACTTATCGAGAAGTCGTCTCGCCACCCTACATCCTGCATTCATTCAACTACCTACAGGTTACAAAAACTCATATTCATTGGATTTTAATCTATCCTAACTACAAGCAAACTTAAAACCGACCCCGATCTGTCAAGATGGCATGGTAAAGTCTGATCCGTAGGTCAGAACGTGTTCCATTGTAGACATTTTAGACTTTTTCACATTCCAGTACAATACGTGATATATAAAAAATATTCAATTAATATTAATATAATATTTACCAGCCGCAGCCTTGACTATTCAAAGGCCCCTGCGCCTAATCTCACCGCACTATTGCGCAGTGTGTATATTAAAAACCTATTTAAAACAAAATACCTGATTGGATACGAGTGAATGTATTAATTATATGCAGTAACGGAGAGTCATGTTAACAACTAACAGAACACAATACTATTTGGACTGAAACTATTACACAGACCTATTCAAGATTTCAGCGGCCAATTGGCTGCTGTCTGGGTTTTTTCTACTCTCTTTACATAATTAAAAAATAAATAGAATCATCCTTTGTCTCGTTTCCTCCTTCCTCATTTAATAAACGACGGAGTTAATATCCAATATTCGTAGGTACAGCAGAACGCTTTTATAAATATAACAAAGTTAGACGATCATCTCGGGCTTTTTGAATAGCTTTAAACATAGTTGGTTAAATCTACATCTTCATGATTGTTACAATTTTACTCCTGGATACCGTAGATTTAACTCGACTTGGAAATAACATTTTGAATCAATTAAAAATGTCAATTCGATATTGTAGATTAGTAAAATGTCGTTAAAAGCTCGTTCGTCGACTCGTTATGGCAAGTTTGAGAGATGAACGTTTCGCCGTGATGTAAAGATATAAAATAAAATAACATTTCGATTCTACTAGCGCACGAGTCATACGCAAGTGTGTTTACACAGAGCTATTGCCCAGGCACATGTTTACGTAAATTTGTAAATGAAACTATATAATCAGTTCAAATTCTCATAAAGTATGTATAAAGTAAGACAAATACGGATCTTATCTGATACTTGAGGGACCGTTATCAATTTGCATAGACATTACGTTATGTTATTAGAAAATAAAGAGATAATTCCAACTGCTTCTCCTACTTACGAAACCAATTCTTCTACTAATAATCTTACGTATATGATATACAGTTGTTGAATGTTAACGGGTGACAAACTACGGGAATGCCTCAACCGAAGTGTCTATGCAAATAACTATGTGTCAGAAAGAGACAAATTGAGACTTATCGAAGTTATAATAACGAAAGTAAAAATAGGTACCTACTTCGACCGCTTTGCGAATCAGCCTGCAAAATGTATTGTTATAGCTTAGTTAACGCTACAAAAGCATTGTATATCCATAAAAACAATAAATAGTGAAAGCTAGAACTGAAAGTATATTAGCATTTATCAGCAGTTGATCTTTAACAAATGTTTATAAAACAATACACGTAATAACATTACAATCGAACTTATTTGTACTTCGCAAATGGTCAAACAAAATATCTCCAATCCATTTCAAAACATACAGAAGTAAATTTTACAACCAATTTCCGAAACTAATTCGCTGCGAAGTATGAATTAGTCGAGTTTGTTTGTTTTGTTCTTGCGATTTCAATCACGATTAAATAGTTCACTAAATATTAATAGACTTCATAGTATTTATACGCTATTCCACTCACGGAAGTAGTTCATTGTTCAATAAGTACATTTTACACCGTCTCGTTAGCTGTAGCGTCGGTTACTTCCTAACGGTCTGTTATATATTAAGTCGATGTTTTTCCATGGTTAGCGTTCGGCGTTCATCCTTGTTCCCGGCTCGACTCCGGGCTGGTATGCGCTATGAATATAATTGTTAATTACTGTAAGTTATATGACAAAGATGTTAAATAAATATAAAAATGTGAATGCTTTTTATTTCTATCCCATATATAGCATTTGTGGGAGAAAAATTGATGACGCACGCGACTACCAAATTTAAATTGTAACGGAAAAGTAAATGTTTATAATTTGCCTCCACTATGTAGTACTGTGAACAATCAAAAAAACAAAAACACCTTGCATTTTATTTTTCATGTTGTGTTCAGTCCTATATCTACATAATAAAATAAAAATCACAACAGAATTAATGTAAATCACTTTCCAACTAAAAACGATTTATTGGGAAAATGAAACACAAAGCTGGCAACACAACAGATTCTTTGAACTGATAAACGCTCCTGTAGTTGGCAAGTCCCAAGCAAATGTCTTATTGGAATCACAATTATCAGTGTCACATCGCAATAGACCCACCCAGCGTGTACTTGCTATTTGGAATTTTATAAAATGATTTTTATTACAATTGTAATCAACTAAGGCGGAGTAGCTGTCAGTTTTCTACTTTGGAATGATATAAGAGATGCATTGGTATGGTGACTAACACAACACTGGTAACACTCTAAGTGATGGTAGCACTATATTAACATCGCGATTGGAAATTTCCATAAGCAACGATCCGATGGCCACTTGCTACGACAGAGATGTCAAGTCTGTACTCTCCAAAGAATACCAGAGTAAAGTCACCGTATTGGATTATATACATGAAAAATGGTAAATAAAAGGAAACAACGTGCGTTCTCGTTTATTTAAATTATTTATTAATTTATAGTTAAGTGCAGTACATTGAACATACTCAGTTGGAGACAAAATAACAACTGTCTATTGTTACACTCTTGCAACATTTCACGGAAACAAAGCCGGACTCTCTTCGAATTGTAAGTTTTACACGAGGAATATTGAGATCCATATATTATCACAAGACGATAAAAAAAAATCTTGGTCACAAATTCCAGTCATCGAGATGTATAAATATATATTACATATATATATATTGAGAATGTTATTTGTCCCCCACTCGACTCATTCGTGCACGCAATCATCCAAGATTCTATTACATGTACAATTCCACTTATCATATCGCCCCGCGGCGGCCCGTGACACGCGGCCCTGGAGCCCGACATCCTCCCCCCTCGTCCTTACGTTTTCATATAAAAATATCACCGCAGCGGCGCGCGCGGGCGGCGCGGCGGCGGCCCCCCGTGTCACAGCCCCCCGCGGCCGCTTCGCTTACATGCAAACGAACATATTAGCGTGTTCTTAAAAAAATAACAGTTAAAATGAACACTGTCTCGTATTTACAATATTATTAATCCAGTTGTATTTTAAAATATACGATACATAATGTGTACCTACTCCCGCCGGGACGCGCCGCTCTCTATAATAACAATAATAGTAATAATAAATTTTATGTACACTTTTTGTGGATTGAAAAATGCCGCTTGCCGAAATGTATGTATATTTTACTAACAACGGAGCCCATGTTAATCGTAGATCACGTCTAAGCCGGTCGCGAGCGGCGCGCCCCGCCGGAACGGAATCGGCTTCTCTTAACCTAGGCAATATTTTTTTTTTTTTGCGATTTTCGTTTTCTTTACATTTTTTTCCATTCAATACAGAAACCTATTTATATTAGTAGTAATCAGTAGACTTTAATGAACATTTTAGCCAATATCGCGACGACGCTCGTGTTCGGCAACGTTTCGGCCGCGCCGCGAGCCCCCGACGCCCGCGCGCCGGATCGCGCCGGGCGTATCACTAATCCATAAATTCAATAAACACTAGCTAATTAGGATAAAAACTAACATTGAAAAACTAAGTAAACATGAGAGCATTATCATTGGACTCGACGGCGAGACGGGTCACGCGTCGTGACGCTCGCGGTGACATTAATGTTACGTTCCGAATGGAAATGCGCACATCCGACCGTCCGTGGACCCTAATTCGTCGATACATTGTAATTTTTATTGTATAAATCATCGACACAAAACGTAACGGTACCGAAAATATGATACAGTACGAATTAAAGAAAGAAAGAAAGAAAAAAAGGAAATACATATAATAATAATAATATTAATATAACACGTCTTCTCGCGTCTGCGTGCACGGAAAAGTTCGCCACCGGAGCGCACAGTCGCCGGTGGCGGTCGTCACGTTAATTCACTACGCCGATAATGTTTAAAATGAAAGGCCTCCGCACTAGAAAGAGAAAGCATGTCCTCCGTCACGCTCAACGCGGCCGAGTCGGGCCGAGCGCGGCCGGCCACGACGCCAGAGTCCCCGCAACGCCGGCAGCGCAGTCCGCACACACACACACGCACACCCACACACGCACACGCACGCACGCCCCCCTATCTATCGCTGTTTCTTCGCTATCGGACTGCTCGAGTCTGCCGAACGTCGTAATCTCTTTCACTGGAAAAAGAAAAGAAAAAAAAAACGATTAGTTCGTTGGCGATCCCCCGTTTTTCAACTATGTAATTGTAAATTACTTCAACACTTCCCGGATACGTAATGTAACTAATGACTTTCCAAACGATTACTTTTCAAACAACGGTGCGGAGAAGTCCCTAGCCGACTCATCGTAGTAGGGGTGATTGCCCCGAAATGAATGGCTCGATATAGAATAACGGAATATGTTGTGAAAGGACTGCTTCGGTAGCGTTGGGGCCACTGGCGCGTCGTCCGCCGCCGAGTGGACTCCTGCCCTATGCGCGCGGCGGGCCCGGGAGGGGGGCGCGGCGCGGGGGCGAAGGCCGCCCTCCCCGCCGCCGGCAGCGTACACGCGGGAATTTGGCAATGATCGATTATTTCCAGAAGTATGTACATTGTGTTAAAGCAGAACTCGCACTACACAAAATGAGCACTTCGAAGAACAAGCACCTAACTTCGCAATATTTCCACCAAACGAAAAGGTATATGTATTAGCAACGACCTGCACCGTACGGGCTGCGAATATTCGCACTGCCTTTCGGGACTATAGTAAGCGTGAAGAGGAACCGATTTTAATATAGTAAAACTTAAAGGTACCTCTACCTATTTTGCGAAGTGTTTATTTTGTGAAGTACTCACTTTGCGAAGTGTTCGGTTTGCGTTATGTACAGATTGTGCGAAGTGCGGATTTTGCGTCAAACTCCATGTAATAAAATGCGTATGGATATTTTTTACAACAACTGTGCGTGGGATCAAGGGTTTTCTACTGCAAATCAAAAAATTACTTGGACAATGATAAATATTAATGTCACCTACGTGTCTCTACCACAAATAAAAATATATTTCAATTACCGTCGGATCAGAATGCGGCAACGTTACTCTTCACACGAATAAAAGTGATCATTTTAAAATTCATAGATTTTTAATCAATTTCTAAGAGATTCACATCACAAACTTCACCCAATATCAATCGTGTTTTTATATCTAACCTAATACAAAACCAGCACATTTTATAATTTATACGGTTTTTGTTATTAACTAATATAACGATCCTCGGTCCTCTCTCGGTCGATGAAGGATAAAGTATTACATTAAAAATCTTTTTAAACCTTATTATATAAAAATTTACAGAAGTCAGATTGTCTATCTGCACGCACACAAGCACACACTACCATAACGCACACATTCGCTCGCATCAGTCTGTTAAAAGTTAAATGTTACACGATGCAAACTGAAAATTTTTCACATTTGGCGTTTATTTCTCATCAACATCATTACAATAAATAAAACTACTCGTATAGCAAAGAAATTGCTAAAAAAATTGTCAAAAGCAAATTTGAAATAAAAAAAAAATCATATTCATTTCGCTCTGTCAAGTTAAATCTTTGTCTCACTGTTAACGAGACATTTAAATGTAACTCACCGCGCTGTTGTAGCCAACAACGGTAAAATGAAACATATCGACTGCGGTAAATTTGTAAAACCGTCCCTAAATGTCCCCGCAGTTGGTACAATGACAAATATCACACATACAAATTGAGATAAAGCTAACACAGACAGTAAAAACTCGTTTAGGTCTGAGAAGTTTACTGAGAACCAAAATTGAAACCGGCCGAGGCAAATTTATAAAAAAAAAAAAAGATTCTGGACGTGCGGAAGGGCGGTTGACGGAATGATTTGGGTTAGGATATGGCCGTGAGTTTCTTCTTGACTTGGCTACCGGACTGGTGAGCCTTGACCGTCTGTTTGTTCGAGTCGGCGGCCGCGTGTACCGACTTTACCTAGAATACAAAGTAGGCTGGAGAACGGTAACTAAATGCTAACAGATCCGCTACACTCGTTTAGTGACACACTAATTCTGGACTATGCCATTGCAACGGCAGACTGGCAGAAAATGCTATTAGCATCGAGTCCGCCTTACATGCAACTCACATGGTGTAATAAAGAATAAATAAATAATAATCGAGTTCAGCGTGCCCAATGCGAGTTCTCTTTACTCGTACGCGAGAGTAAACTACAATTTGTATGGAATTCAAACAGCGCCAACTGGTGTCAGTAATGGGAAAACTAATTTTGCGAGTGCGTATGTCAATAGCGCCCGTCAGTGGTGTGACGTTATCGCACGCGATTGGTTGTTGCGAGTTATCGGGGAGTTCGATATACAAAAGACGACATTC
>DWEM01000472.1:0-18851 GCA_018245935.1 Agara belti belti
TGTTGGTAAAATAATTTGCGTTAAACAACTTAATAGTAATGCATATCTTCATAACCACGCGGACGAAGTCGCGGGCATCAGCTAGTTATTGCATATTTGCAATAACTAGCTGATGCCCGTTGGTTCTGACGTCACCTAAATATTAAGGTCTAACATTAAGGTCATAATCATTAAACCCGTTACATACTCGTTAACCCATTGAAACGGGAGAAACTAAACCCACATTTCCCTAATTTTTTACATCCGTAGACAACACCTACTGGAGATCGTAATATTGAATCCGAAAAATATATAGCGCTTAAGATGCTCGTATTACATTATTAGGTTTGTAGGTGAAGCCATATCCAAGTGTACAATATATTCGATAAACACAGTTATAATGAGAGATGGGCTGGCTGAGCACCTAATCATTCGTATAATGTTTACAGTACGAGCGCTGTGCGCGGGCGTTGTATGGAAACATCTCATAAAGCAGTCCGGCGCGCCGTAAACAATCCCATGCGCTGTGGCAACCGTTAAACACTGCTTCGTATTATCCAACACCTCCTAATTACAGGTAAAACGCATTTAATGTAATTAGTGCCCATTTGGACGGATATAAAGGCGGGTTCGACGGACCCCGGCCTGGCGCGCAGGGCTGGCGCCGCTTTACCACTACTTTCGTAAATAAACTTTTGTTCAAAATCTTAAATTTCAATTGAGTAATTAAGTTTATTTTAATAGGTTATATAAATGTATTACTAATGTAATATGACAAATATTAACCAAACTTTTAATATAATTCTTCATCTAGAAATACTATAATAATTATAAAATTAAATAAATATGTTACTCATTTGTTTATCGGTTTAACCCTGCGGTAACTTATAGCTATTGGGAAGACGCGGACAGTGCTAAAAGACATTAAGTCTACTAATTGTAAATGTGCACTACATAACACATACCTATGGAACTTCACAATTAAATAAAAAATAATAATGTCTATAAACTCCCTGTCTTCCCGCAGGAGGCAGCCCTGGCACATCCGGCCGCGCGCTGCTAACAATGTGTTTCTTGTTCCGCGTCCATTTTTCACGGACACCGCTCTGCATAACTTATACTCTGACATAATAATGCGTACGCCATTCGGAATTTCCGGACCTTCACGAAATTGTGTCACTGGGATAGAATTCATCATTTTAATGTACGAGGCACGTTTCAAAGATTCACTCGAGCGAATCATGTACGGAATTCATACTTCTCTCAGTTATCATACATTTTGCGCGCTTCTTTTCCGCGATCGACAATGGCTTTCGTAACGGCGACGGAATATTAACTTTCATACATTTCTTTATGAATGTTGAAATATTTTCTTCGCCATTTTAGCAAAGAACATGTAATCTGAAGAGCGCACTAACGTAAGTCACAGAAGCGTTTCAAGATTTGAACCCCAGACCGCCGAGGTAGGACACGCAAATCCAAACCACTGAGCTGTCACTACTCACTGACTTCTCTAAATTTTTTCCTACATATTACTTGAAAGGTAACTATTAAAGGCTTATATAGGACAATATTGTAGAAAAATCGAGATATGTATGTATGTATCGATAAATAATGTTTAATAACGATAAATAATACCTCTTTCAGCTTAACCGTGAACGTGAAGATCGCTTAACATTTCATGCGTTTTTTACGTTTTCAATGACCTACTTCGTAAACTGACCGAAATCCCGCTAGTGGCCAAAGCGGGGCCCCGAATTTCAGTTCCCGAGCCCCTCGTTCACTAAAGCTATAAAAAAGCTAGTTAACTTTGATGCGAGTTTAAAAAGTGTTCACATCCTCAAAGGTATTTTTGCGCTACCGCCATAAATAAGGGATTTTTTAATGAATTGATTCGGTAGACACTAGCCAATTTAATTATTTATGACAATTTACTTTGAACTGTATGTATTGTATACATATTTGAAAACTGTCGACAATAAAGGTTTTCCATTTCAAATATTTCCAAACACTTTCGGAGTAATATCTCGAGCGGCACCGAAATGACACGTCTCTCTGAATGCCGCGCCGAACATTAGCAATCGTGCGGCGGTAATTGAAACTCGATTGATGGAATGGAAAGCTCGCCACCGCGCCCCGCGCTTTCCACATTGTGACTTTCATTTCAGCACCAACACAACGAATATTCACTGCCTCCTTACAAGTAATTATGATATCGCGATTGATTAAACGTGTGTCTATTTATAGATACGCCACGTAAATTAAGTCACGGAATTACCAATATATTGATATAAAGCGATTATACCCCTAAAGCGCTCGTATCCCGACTCGGTTGTACATCGCAATCGATGTCTAAAAGTAAGACACGGCGAGCGGTCAGGGTTCGGATGGGTGACCGTTCCCGTTAGCGGTAAATTTTCAAGATCTCTTACGTACTTTAACGGTCACGTTAAGCGGTTGGTATCGTTACGGAACAATCATTACAAGTCATCGCAGGCTTTTAGGGTGACTTACGAACATCGCACACATCTCCCGCGGCCGCGGAAGAGATCTGCATCCAGCAGTCGGACATAAATAGGGTTGCAGCAAATAAAAAATTACTTAAAATACAATCGTTTAGACAGAACCAAATAGCATCCATTATCATCAATGAATTTTATGATGGTACATTTTAGTTCAACCTCTAAAACGTTCTAATTTCCTAACCATGAATACAACGCATTCTATTCCGATTGTCAATTTATTGTTTTATGTGAATCAAACCTTTTAGCTCAATGATTCCTCAATCAAATTTTAGTATTTCATGACTCTTTACAATAGGTGCCATTCTATCACATCGCAATAAACCATGCCTATTGCGAATATAAAAAAGGTTTTCTATCAATTTTATTGCTCAAATATGTGATAAAATATAAGGTTCCGTATTGGCTTGTGTAATTAGACACCATTTCGCTCGCCTACTTGTGTATTAATTTACTTAAGTATACATTTTATTCTTCGTATTGAATTTTTCATATTGATTTCAAGCTTAAAGTTCGCCCGTTTGAAATGCAAACTCAGGACAAGTTGAAGTCCGGGTCCCTCGTTTCTCACACGGTACGACTGACGAGGCCGCGCGTCTCCGAGCCCCGCGTTGGGCGCCATAACGACATCGGCGAGCCGCTCGCCCGCTGCGCCACCGTCGCGAGCGCCGTACATCAAATTATTTATACATGCGCCGCTCGGCCACCCATCGCCCGCGGCGCAGCCCCCGAGAGCCGGCGTGCCGTTATTGAATTTTTAAACTTTTTTATCGTCCACCGATCCGATCACCTGCTTAATTTATAACTCACTCCCCAAATCCGGCCGGTCCGGCTCGAAGTCGTAATGAATTCCAATTATTTATTAAGCGACCGGGACTCGGCGTCCACTTTCGTTCATAGATCACTTCTACGATTAGATTTGAATTCGAAGACTTTTCGGACTGAGCGTTCTCGTTTACTTAATAGTTCACATTGATATATTCGTATAACTTTGTACATCTCAACAATATATTTTACACATGCGTTTTTAGAACACATGTGTAATCTTTATGTAGGTATATTAATTTACTCCAATTCGAATTGTGACGTCACTGTGTAATTCGCAAGACATTAATCAAATTATAATCGATTTAATTGAACAGCGTTGCACCATCTGCACAGTAATCTTATTGAGTGATTACTTGCAAGTAATGAACGCACTCGACCGGGGTTTAGTCCACTTAACCCGTCGGATGCGCGATTCGAGCTTCTAATCTGAAGCGAGGAAGCCGGGAGGACGAACATCGATGAAGGAGGCTTTGAGATCGCACAACGATACATCTTGTATGACGATACAAGTCCACTTAGCGCGTTTTACTCCGACGCGTAACAGTTATTTGGGATTTATGAGTTGAAACGTAACAGAAGCGTCTACATGGAGATATTGAGTTCTTACGATGTTCCGTTTTGCACCTATTCTAAGAACAGGGTTGGATTAAACATCGATAATTGTAATTTAAAATGAATTCAAACTGGAACTGAAAATTAAAAAAGGAATGCTAAAAAAGTCATTATGGTCTTTCACAAATGTGTTGACTGACACAGTTAGATCTAAATTGTAACATCGCGAAACTACCGTCGAGCTTGCATTGTCCAAGCTTAGCTGTTCTTACGGTACCTCCTGAAGGTCATCTATTTCTTTTACTCTACAGAGTAACTACGTCTGCTGTCCTGCTCCGCCCATGTTTCGCAGCCAGGACTTCTTTGTCGTGTTGCAGCAGAAATAGATTTAGTGCTGGCGTTATGGAGATATATAAAGGCAGCGCACCATCTACCTAATCAGACTCTGAAACGGAAGCTTCTGCACTGCATTACCAGTAAACGAACAGAACTGTTACATTAAACAACAACACTGTTTACACAGTAAATATGAAGGTGTATTACCAATAGCGAAGAGCTCGTTCAACAGCCAAACACGTGTTGGAACTCGAACAATGCAAGTTTATAAATCCGACTCCACTATAATAAACTTAATGACTAATAGATAATGGGGCGGCTGCGTATCTACTAAACCAACGGTTAAGGTCGTCGCTCACTAAGCAACCGGCCATCCGACCGCCGCCCGTTTGTTCTGGGTCCACCCGCTTGTAGCGGGCGGGGCGTGGCGTTTCGGTTAGGATACGAAGCTGCTAAGTGGGTTCATATGTATGGAATTCTTATAAGAAATCTCAGACGCACGAGACGAGGCGGCGGTGGTCGGGTTCCGGGTCGATAAGTGAGCGACAATCTTTAGTTTGATCGCCGTCAGCGCGTTACGCCAACGCCGGCGCGCGAACGTCTTTACGATACTTAACACACTATATTACTGTTCAATTTGTAAACAGAGCGTTGTCCATTCGTGTGCTAATACGTAATACGGCTCGTTTATGCACCGACCGGTATCCGTAATCGTAACGGCGATGTTTTATTGAATATCATGTCGTGGGCATAAACACTCGCGATTCACTCTTCGAGACGCGAAGCACCGACGTGGTTCGGGAGCAGTCAGCATTTGGGTGGAAGACCGCTAGCGGCTGATTGTCACGAACGTTTTCGTGTTTCGGAGGGCACGTTGAGCAGTCGGTCCCAGTTTTTAACGTCACTTTACAATTGTTGAAACACATCGAGCGTCTTAAAGGCGGTTTAAAGACATCTGACAGGCGGTTTAACTGTTAACCCTTATCTTACCGATTCCGTTTTCGCGCGAGATACTTGCGCCCGGCGGTGGGATAGCATAATAATCAGTAAATGAGTTATGAAGTTTTAAATTCTATTACCTAAATTGCACTTATTACGCTGGCCTCAAAATAACGGTAGTGAAGGCTCTGAAGGTACGAAATCTACGCGGGTAACACCGCGGGGCGTAACTAGTACTAAAATATATTATAAACATAAAATCCCCCGGGCATTTTCTCAGTGGAAATTTTAAAAATAAAACGCACAGAGGTAGTTAGTTTTATCAGGCTTTACTTTGCGGAAATTCGTGTTATCAAATTAAGCTAATGCGACGTTGCGGGAGGGTGCGCGGTCGTGCCTGTATGAGGATATCGTACACCATTACATGTCATATTTTAACGTTTAATCTGATAAGTTGCATTGAAAAAATAACGTGGCTTGCGACCCGTCACATTTTCCATGAGCGCGAGACTTTAAGGAGCCGCACTACTTTAATGCGAAAAGACGACTGCGTCATAAGTACCTCTACGGGACGAGCCCGTGGCCGTGACGAGGGTAGAACGGACGAAAGAACCCTGTCAGCATCGTGGCCGGTAGAAATTCTTAGTTTCCGCCGACTCCTCTACATAGGTCGATGGTTTTGATGCAAGAGGGTAAAGTGGAAATGTTTGGGCGACGGCGAGCGAGCGGCCGGCAGTGAGCCGCTCACGTGGTCAGGAATTCGGTTGCGATACGCTATCGGCGCTGGTGGCAATATCAATAAATCATGCGGATAGCGCTCCGTAATTAGACGGCCGCCATCGATCACAGATAGCGGCCGGACACTCGCGCGCGACTACGCTTCGACATATAATAATGACCGTTCTCACTGGTCTCGTCGTCCAGCGGTAACGCTGACTGGAACCGGAGCTCGCGGGTTCGATACCCGTCCGGTACTTTATTACTTTATTCGGTCTTTTATTGTCCCACTGCTGAGCACAAGACACCGAACACGGCCTAAACACTCAAGAGAACTTTATAAAGAACTCTAAGGGTAGCTTTCCTGCTTCCTAATGTTTAATTAATAAAACGGACGCGGCTTTTAATAGTCAACGGTACCAGGGTTTGTATCCAAATCGGCGAAGAGGGAGAAATGCAAACCGCTAACCAGACGATCACCGTCTACGCTAAAACGTTACCATGTTACCGGACAATTGATAAATTACATACACAATGTTACACCTTCATACAGACCAAATACTGATGTTCATTACACAAATATGTATCCTAGATGGGAAACAAACCTATGACTCTGGCTCACCAGTCAAGAGTCGCTAACCACCGAACCAACACACTGGACAAATATTAATCCTTCCTGTTGGTATACAGAATCAACCTTAGCTGTTAATGATACTAAAAATTTTATAAGGAAGAACGGTGTAAGGTCCACCGCTGCAGCCTAACTATACAATGCCTTATTTGGATATTCGTAAGTATGTATAATGAATAGAATTATTTCAACCGGAATTTATATCCGAACGTGATTTTCACGACGTCTCAAATATTATTAAGTTGAACGGTACAAATCGTCACGTTAGGAAAAAGCGTTATGATGCCCCGTCGTGCAAATTTCTCTCTCTCTTTCTTTCTTTCTTTTATATATTCAATGCTAAAGGCATGGCAATTTCATTAAATCTCATGTTATTTGCGTAAGGAGCTCTCTTCCAAACGGTGGTCTCCGATTGCATACATATTTGAAAATAATTTGTGACAATATGCTCCACCGCTTTCGCGACTGTACATTGGTCACGGAGCGCCGATAAAGAACATTTTCGTACGCGATGCGATAACGTATCGCGTATCTCGCAATCTGTTACACGCTATACCTTGTAACGATGCTCTATAACAAGTTAACAGCGTGTTTACGGACATCGGCACATCTTCACACTGCACGACTCACACTTCGACACTACGATAAGCTCCTAATAACACCTGGCAGCCAACGAGCGACGCTGCGTTGACAGAGTTCTCTTCTCTTAGCGTATTTTTATAAGCATACGCAATTCAAAACGTGCAAACCCCGGATGTTCTAAATTCAAATTTAAATTCGTTATTCCCTAGAACACAGTACATAATAATGAAGTCAAATTTTTATCAACAACAGTGATGGACTGATGAACATTGGATTATAATGAAACATAATTACAATTAATGTAGTAATACAATTTCATACAATAAAATAAAATGTTTAATATAAATGAACTGTATCGGTTACTATATTGGGAGATTTGGACTGATTTTAAAATGTAAAATTTGTAGGCGGAAATGTTAAAATAAGAATTAATAATTCTGTAAAATTTTTAAATATACTCCTTCATATTTCTACCAATAAACGTTTTTACTTTATCTTAAAAAGTATCCGAGGTAACGATGTCCCCGAAATTGCGACCAAGTCCCAGGCTTTTATTATCAAAAAATATATTATTACATTACAGAACATGTTTATACCGTATTTATTTTATAAATCTGTTCCGCAAATAGTTTTCAACGGAAAACACATCGAAGAATGAAAATCGTTATCGATTTTATCGACCACCGTCGATAATGGGTTCCAATATCGCAACAGTCCCCCTTCGAACGCGCATTTTCAAATGAGGTCCTTCATTTTATTGAATTCAATTGAATTTTAAACAGCATGTGGATAATTCGAAGTCGTCTTCATAAAAACGGAGTGGCGAGTGCGGTTCCCGTTATCGCGCGTTGTGCTGTTTTTAAATCGAACGCATAAATGACCGCAGTAATGGGCGCGCAGATCGCGTTTTCGTCATCACAAAAGACGATGCCACGTGGGGCTGGGATATTGGAAAATCGCATATGACGGGATACGACCTGCATTAAAGTATCGGCAGGCGGAGACTGAGGATACTCAAAAATTTTAATGTAATGCTCAATATTGAACCATATCGCCGATATGGAGACCGGTCGGTGGTACGCGACACGCGCGAACGGTATTGCTAGCGACAAATTGACGATCGTGAAGACGTGTTTTTACTGCCGCCGCGGACCGCTATAAAAAGGACGACATATTCCCATGTCCGATGCAGCCGTGCAGTCCAGTTAGGATAATGAACCGTGTTGGGACGTTACAATGTTGTGTTCATGTTCCGACAAATATCCGCGCTAAAAGCTGAACGCTCTCCTGTCGTTATGAAATATACATCCCCATTTGTAGTCGAAACGTTTGTTTTCAAACATCAAATTGATATAAGTTGCATTAATTTAACAATAGTGTCCGATAGACCGGTTCGCCAGTAAACATCAATATTATTAAGTACACCGTTTTTGGAAACCCCGTGCAATGCATTGTCTAATCGTAATAACGTTTAGAATTGGACGAATCAAAATCAGCCAAGCGCGAGTCGAGATCGCGCGCGTGATAAATCTTCAGAGGTAGCTTTCCCGTTTCAAACTTCCTTTTGTAGTTATAAAAATAGTAAACAACCTTCAGAATTAAATGTGATATTATCGATAGAGTCCCGAGCGGATCGCGAGTGCAGTGTAAACTTAAAGCGATTGTTAAACGAACGGATTGTAGGTACAAGTGGGAAGTTTCGCGGGAATACGCCAAAAGGACGAAGGCGTGGGAGGTTTTTATAATAACTGCGCAACTACAATGCACGCAGCAATTGTGCTCTTCTGTTTGCGTAAAACGTATTTGTTCTTTGTGCCGACCTAAAAGAGCAAAGGCTCGCCGGGTACACGATCCCTGCATACATTCGAGGCGGGATTTAACACGTCACTGCGGTAGTCAATGATTAGTCTACATTTTTTATCTGTATGAAAGAAAACGCATATTTTAAAAATCATTGTATATAATCTGTAATATAAGAGTATAGAATAATTATTGATTTTAAAAAAGGGATCACAATACGTTTTGTTCAATTTTAAAACGATTTATAACCGCTATAAATATCCTAGCGAATGAATAATTTACGTTCGCAACAAGATCCTCATTTTATTAAGAATTCAGCAGTTGTCGGTGCGAATCTGGATCCAATAATGGGCATATTATATATTTCGGAGCTAATTCCTACAGACAGCGGTCTATTTTCACCGAGGAGCGTTGTTCAATTTCGGGCAGTCTTCAATGTATTTTTCTGGGGAGGAGCCCCAACGATACACTATCTAAAATTGCCCCCGCTTTTTACCTACGTTCATCCATTAATCAAATTCATTTCCTCCTATACTTATGGTATTGATAAAAACAACTTTTTTGCGAACACTCGATAACCGTGAGTCATATGCGGAGGGAATATTTATAAGCTATTTATATATGTTGCCCTCGTTCCTCTTCAAGTACACTCTCCCTCGTACACCAATATTGAAATAATATTATTGATTTTCAAAATTCTATGAGGATAAAGAACAAATTTAAATATTGGAAGCCGTCGTGCAATTTTACCACGAAGCTCACAGAGGATTTCGGATAAAAATCTCATTTCAGAATTGGAATAGTAGTATCCGGCGTCCATATTGCCAGTTGTGGTCGACCGATCGAACGCCATAACTTCTCTTTCAAATACTTTTTATTAATTCCAGTTCTCCATTCAAAGCTAATAAAATTGCGTTCGCATTGACGCGTCGATTTAGTGGCGCGATAAATTTCGGCTGAAGTTTAGCAAGCGCGTATTGTCCAAACGGCCGGGCCCGACACTGCACACGAGGTATTTTCGTAGTAACCACCATTAGCTCGAGATGCGTTCTACAAAACGACCCGAAACCGCTCTAAAGGGCGTACCGCTAAGGTTCATTGTTTATTGTAGTGGCAAATTCGCTAGGGATCGATTATTTGAACAAACAAGCCCGGTAATAAATCATCCGCTCCGGGTTACCTGCTAGGGATCGATACGAAAAAAGGTCCCCATTTCGAAACAAAAGGGAGTGACATTTCCAACATCGCCGCCGTTACTCGGGATATTTAAAATACCCTCGTTTTGTTTTAACTTATTACGACAAAGCGCTAAACGCTCGCGTAATATCTAAGACGACACGATTAGATTTATAATTTTTGTTTATTGAAGTTTTGTAGCGAAAAACGTAAATTTAATTCATATCGTACGTGGTAAAAGTGCCATTCGATGTTTAAAAGTAAACGACTAACAAACAAAGTCATTGTCTTTTCTCAATACCATACGGCACATTGTACACGTTAAAGACGCGCGCTTGGTTTTTCAACATTGGAACATCGCGCTGTGTTCGTTACATGACCGTTTGTCAAGGGACATTTTATTTTAAGCTACAGCACAAAGAAAACTTGCTGGCGCCTTTTGTCACACCCCTTGGTGAAATTTACTGTAACACAATAGTATTTTCAGCAGCTTAGCATGAAATGTTCCACTCGAAATGTTCCTGGCGACAAATATGGGCCGTTTCGAAACGGCGTGTTTAATGTTTCTACAAAATATGTACACTCGTAAAAAGAGTACGTTTCCGAAGATAAGGCACGTTACTTAAATTATGAGCTAATATTATTTAATTGGCCACTTTTTCATCTCGAAAATCTGTAATAACTTTTGAAGTAATAAAATGAATGTCACATTTCCACATTTTATTGTTTAAAATATTATGTCGTAAGTTTGGGACTTATTGTAAATCTTTTGTCATACACGAGCAAATTGTTTAAAATATTTTACGACTGCAGTCATTAAAATTCAGATGAAATTTTGTCCTTACGTGTCATAGCGTTACAAAAAGCTCACCATTGTTGCTCGCTGTCTGCATTCGGCCGCTACTAGAGAATAAAAATTTTGCTAATAATAAAATTTGCAATATCTTTCCGTAGCGGGTAAATTTAATAACACAACAATGGGCAGTAAAATTTGACTCGGACGGCCTGCATAATTACCGTGCAATTAAACACTTACAGTGTATATTGTTCTTCTCTGTATTATTTCAGTAAATTTCGTATTAAACGAAATTATGTTTGGAGATAATAAATTGGTGGTGTCAGTAATACAAATATGACTACTAAACTTGTACGCGGTAATGTTAATATCTATAGACATGGATAATATTGCATTACGCAGGTCCGCGGTATCTTCAATTAATCTGGGTAATCCTACGAACTTAAATAGACAACTTTGGGAAGTCCATCCGTCCGCCAAAGTCCCTAACTAAGAAATTAGCCGTAATGCCTCAGGTGGACGGCGGGCGGGCGAGGCGGGTGAATGCCCAAATCCCGGGATCGGTTATCGCGGTCGTCGTCCTCTGCTTACGAGTGTCCGAGTCCGAGGGTAAAGATATCTTCCAAAACATCATCATCTACTTGATTCTAAAATGACATTGATTTATCGTGACCGACTCTCTACTGTTATTATTAATATTATACTATCACGCCAGACCCCTAAAGGGGTAGGCGGAGAGTACCGAATGCCTAATAACTATGCTTACAGGCGTGACCCGCTTCTTCTACATCCATGTACACCGGTTTCGCACTCTCTGTTGTTTCTGACAATAACGAGCAACTAAAAAATATGACTCAATGTAATTTGCAACTGATACTTTTTACGACTCAAAGAGAGGACGTTCAAGATATGAATAGTAAACGGTCGAAGTGAACAACGGGTGAAGCGGTCGCGAGGCTGCGAGGAGCGTCGGTTGAAATTTCTCAAGTTTAGTTACAAAGGCATTCCTATTATTCCTGTGCCGAGTTCAGTAAAAGACCTACGCTTCGTACGAGCGAAGTTTTATGAAGTTCGCATAATTTCTCACTCGAAAGCCTGCGCTCCGACTCCGAACGCAAGTTTTGATTTGTCAAGCAGAAAATTACTCCCGTGTAAACGCTCGGCCTCCTCGAGTCTCGCGATTAGGTTCTAGAGGATTTATCCTAAATTAACATTTTCTTCTCACCGCCAGAATCTACTTTATACCGTATAATATTATATCTTTTAAGACATCGAAGGATTCGTAATGTTCGACTCTGTCCATTTTTGTGGCGCGGCGACAAAACATTTTACCAAAGTGCAAGCGGCAATTTCTCGACGACTGCATCTCTCTATCATCGGACCGTCGCTTTTGTTTTATTCGATATTGTTGCAGATTCTACTTGGAAATAGAATGCAAAATAAGCAATAAATAATTGGGAGCGCAGCGGTACAAAGTACGAGTGAATACGTCGTATTGGTAGGTATTCTTGATAATGAATATTGTATCGTTTGTAGAACTCCGAGAGAGATTAAACGTACCCCAGAATGTTGTAAACTTACATTTGGGTTATACGCCTCGTGTGTAATGTCGAAGGTAATATTGATTTGTCAAGCGGAAAATTGTTGGGAATACTGGCGGCCCCGTGATCGAGTTAGTCGACGATTCACCCAAATTAACGTTTTGCGCGTCCGCCGCCGGCCCGCCCCGAGAATCGCCCTGATTGCCAATTTCTGCTCTCAAACCAATCTCGAACGCTTTGATTAAAGTGTAAACAAGCCGGCTACTAATAAAACTTATATTCACTCCGATAATTGTGCACGAGACGGCCTTTGAAACCGATAAGATCTCGTGAGTGGCTCGCGTCCACTCGGCTGCGTTGTACGAGACACTTCGAATCTAAGTGTGTTCGTTACTCTCTCGTCTTGAATGAGATTTACAGTCCACGTTGCGATATAGTATTTGATTCATATCTAGTGCATTAGAAACGTATGCGATAGGGAAACGCGAGGACGGGAGGTTTGTACAACTTTGTCCTGAAGGTCGGGGACACGTTTGCAGACAGTCTTGTGAACACCTTTACTTGTAGAGATCGGGCTACCGTGGGTGCCGCAGTGACCACTGAACACCCGGTCACCCGCGTGCTAATTTGATACTCCTCTTGATAGATTTTAAAAAAATGTTAATAACGTCAGCGTAGCTATCTGCATAAGCCACAATGCTTAATGCAAAACCTCTCAAAACAGTTAACGGAACACCAAACAAACATACGCTCATTATCCAAGTATAGCATCGGCTCGTACGTTCACCGTTAATGAATGATTCATTATGTTCTTATGTAAGTTTCCGCGAGATGCAAGCGGGCCCATTGTGCGTTATCTACACTAGTGAGTCAGCCGGCTATTCTCGCGGCGGTGCATTAGCGCTACGTGGTCAGCATCGCGTGCGCTAATCTCGGACACTCCTACGCGGCATACGTACCTGTACGGATACTTCCTTGACATTAGTGCGTGCGATGTATCCGATTGTAACTTACCAGCGGACACGAGCCTCGGGCCGTTGTAGCTGAATGTAATCGGTGCTTAATTAACGGATACTAATCCGGTCTCCGTGTCACCCAACCTATCTGCCAGATAACTATTATCTAATGTCATGTGCATTTCTGATGAATTGTGCGTTGTAAATGCATATAATTTTATGTGCAGAGAGTAGCAAACGAGCAGACGGCCGTCACAGGTTCCCGCTGCTGCCCGTGGACATCTTCGACAAACCTTGAGCAGGATTGTATTTAAGTATAGGACTCATAGTTCAATATGAGTATGAGTTATCAATTACACTATCAGTTACTTAGTACTCAGTGGCTATATGACTGCAATGTGACTGTTAGTGACATTAATACGTTAGCTGTACACATACCGACGCACTCGTACTAATGAGTGCAGCTAGTATTAGTTACTATCTGACCTATTCATACAAATGTATGTCCTTTTCATTTAAATGCTAGCCGGGGGAAATCCCTAAAGGCGCGTTTAACGTGAAACACTGAGCATGCACGTAATGTCGCCGCAGACGGCTGAATGCCACTCGTTACAACTCTTTCACGTCCTGCTGAAACAGTCCGGCGCTTCCCAGTTAAGCGATCTCGCTTATTAACAACAATATTCCGTACATAAAACTTAGCTGTAACTTCATATCATGCGAGCGATTTTTGTCAACTTTATTCGCTTTAAGCAAAATTGAATAGATCTTGTCAAACAATAATAAAGACGTAAAATTGAAGTAAGTATGTCCTTCATTAAGTGTATACGTTATATTGACTAAAAAAATTTGAATCTGAATTTCTTCAGCGTTCATATCTGTTATCAAAAAACATTAGTCTTTCTTTATTATTTCCTTGCTGATTACTTTAACAATCTGTTATCTGTTTAACATTCAGCCTTGAACAATATGCTTATTGAGACCGATAGCGTTGCAGCCTATGGGAGGAGTGTCGCAAAAAGTACACCGCTGCGACCCACTACCGGCCGGTCCGTTACGGACAAAAACGTCGACACCGCATTCACTCTTCACTGTCTATTCTAACAATAAGAATGCTTCGCCATCGCAGCAGAATTAATTCAAGATCTAGCACAAGATCGACATCAATCTCTTATAATTAATTTATCTAATGAAACCTAAGGATAGCGATGCTGCCTGAACCTGGAATGCCTCCAATCCAACCCGGCAATAAGTACGAGACATATTCTTCGAGACCGGGAGATATAATAAGTGTGCTATAAGTACAGACATTGCACCTACGAATACTTTCCTCGACCCTCGGTTCGTTCTTTAGTTAAAAAAATATTCGTGAATTTCGTAAACTTTTCACTTTCAAACTCCGCCCTTATTCATTCACATTTGCAACCCTTTTTAATGCAATAAAGCCGGGCCCTTTTCGCCCCGGACTACAAATCGTGTAAATTATAATACGTTTGATCACCACTCACTCGGCCTCCGATACCGCGCCCCCCGGCCCGCGCGCCACACAATAGGCGCAGTCTAATTGCTGCAGGATCCTTAATAATAATACACACACTACCTCTGGAACTATCGCTACATCTATTTATATCTTAAAGCGAGTGTTATTAAAAAGTTGGACCGTATCCCGCCCCAGGAAATAAGAAAGCGCCTGCTATCAAATTTGAATAGGACAGATCCTAGCCATACTCGTATTGACATAACATTAACAGTCTTCGACCTGCGGTGGTGTCGCTTGTTACTTATTCGAGTGCGGCTCTCTTCAGATAAAAAATTGATACCGGTAAAAATCACATCAACCTAATGCAGCGGCGCTTAAATTATTTACATGTGAGAAACCAATACTCGTTCTCTGCATGTGACATGGCTCCAAACGTAACTTCTGGCTGTGAAATCTGTTCACCTTTTTGCTTTTCACTATACGCGACGAACGACGGAGGAATCGTGCGCTGCGGTGACGTTACCCGTAATCCTAAGCGTAGAATAAATAGCAGCGATAATCTAGCGGCTTACACTTCGACCACCGGGGGTCTGGGATACAAATCCTTTAACATTCAATATCATTAGCCATGCGTACCATACGTTTCAGGATTCTCCGTAATCTTTTCTATTGATCGTGAAGTCTGCCAAGTCGGTCAGCGAGGTGGACTTCTTCCGAGAGGAGAGTCGTGGGATTGAATTACGTAGTATGGTACGGCGTATGGTGGATGACGGTAAAGGAAATAACATTAACAATCCAGCATAGCGTAGTCGAAATTTATAACAAAAACTATTCACTACAGCGACATCTGAGATGTATACCGTACATGAGCATTAAAAGAAAGAAAACGGTATGTAAGGCTGCGGTCACGAGTCAGGACGCACGACCCTTTGCTAGAATGCATCTGTACCTGCCGTGTCTAGATGTAAACATTGTACTGGGAAAATGCGTAGGGCTGTCTACGTACGCATTTCAATGAAGCCGGCAATTGACACGTTTCCATTCGCGCGTACATTATTCAAACGACACATGTGGGCGAAACGCTCTGACTTTCGTTAAATGCGTTGCGTCGTGCGCGATTCGCGTTTTCGACAAATCGTAAAATGACGATCGCTTTGCGCTAATAAAAAAATTTAACCGTTAAAATGCCGCTTCATAAAGTTTGCCTTGAATATTTAACCGTAGCTCTTACCTTACTCGTTCGAATACGACAATGGCCGTTGAGAAGAAAGAAAAACAAAGCTTTCTATTCTTTGCAGTGCAGTCTTAAACCGAAACGCGCAATCGGGAGTACATCGGCCTCTACATATAAAATGCGAGTTTTAAAACATTTATTTATGTGATCTATCAAATTCATGAACAAAAGCCCTTAAAAAGTTGTTGGATACAATTATTTTATAGGGATTTTGTGTAATAGCATTCATATTTAAAAATCCGTGTCTTAGAAAAAAAAAAGTAACATCACGCCTGTATTTCCCGAAGGGGTAGGCAGACTTTAATTAAAACAATTCAGCCCGCGATTTTCGAGAGCCCGGTCAATTTAAAGTGTGTACGGCGATCGCAGCACTAGCGTCCGTAGTCGCCGTGACACCAGCTCGGCGAACACGTCTCAATGGACGGCATGCAATCAACGACTTGCAGCCCCCCGAACGGACTACATACTACAATCATTATTGCACTTCCACTTACGTTTGACCGATCAACATGCCCTCGAACAACAGTAGGTATTGTCAATTTACGAATCGCTAGCGGCGCAATGAATAACGTCATTACTGGTCCAATAGTACTCTATATAAGTATATCAGTGAGCGAGATTGAAAGTACGGAATCGATACAATCGCAATAGTTTGGAATATTTAGAATCATTGCCTGCAGTCCGAACGTCCAATCCAATCTTTATGACTCGAATAAAGGCATAAAATATACGTCTATATTTTATAAACGTTAAAGGAAATGGAGAAATACGAATGCTTCATCCAGTCAGCGCCGTAGCTAGGTCGTATAGAAAACCACAAGCGACACGTCATGCCGTGCGACAAATCATGCGCAAGTTTACGATGCGAGCTGTCGGGCGGCGGCGGCGGCGGCGCGGGCCCCGCGGACCGCAAATAACAATAATTTTCGCACTATTACCGCCGAGTGCGGACCCGAGCACCTACAGCACAATGTATAATTACTTGGCAACGCGAAACCTACGTACACAAAAAAAAACATTGTAGAAAACACTGGCGCGTCAGGAATTTTTATTTTTCTGTATTCAACATTGGACGTACTCAGGCCGGCGCGAAACGCCATGACATAAAAAAAAAATTGTGTCGTCAATTATCTAGTGCAAACGAACTGGCTAGCCGCTACTCACGTTTGATACAACTTTTAAAAAATGACTTCTGACAATAACGATGAATTACACGATGCAGTATTTTAAATACATATACACCTACATTTTTTTTTAAATAAGTGTCGCCCTACTTCCGAACAGTCGTCTTCAGTTTTGCTCGTGACAGCAAATATTTACTATCAGGTTGGTTACAAAAATTTCTAATAAAATTATTTATACCTAATATTACACGTGCACTACATGTATTCTACATATATTATTATCTCTATTTTAGACTATATATGACATATCTTTATGTACTTTATCAGCTGTCTGTTGGCTGAGTTTGTGATCAGGCGGCCGAGTGTGGAGTTGTTATGACTATTATAATAGTTACGGTATCTCGTGTCACAATTGCCTTCGCCCTAATTAATAAGCGCCTACACCGGCATACATTCGGAAAGCAATCGATCATCCAAATTATCGGTTTGCGTGAAAGACCTTGGAGGTTTATCCGAGCGGAATCCGCGTATTCAATTATTCTTTATCTAAGCTCCCTTGACATCCGCGCTAATCTGCCACGAAACGAGAACGACGCGCTGGCCGGTTGTTTTTGATTTTCGGATCGGTTTCTCTTTGTCAACGTATCATATTGGACCTATTGTTTGTTCATTGCTAATCATGTAATCCCGTCTGCGGAAACGAGGTCTTAAAATAAGTCTTAATCCGTGTTTTTTTTTAATTTTATAAAAACAATAATTTTACAATTATAACTACAAATAGCAAGTCTCGTTACTTACTATTATTATTATTATCCTTAATTATAATACTAATCTGGTCTCTCGGTCTAGTGGTTAAAGACCGTGCCTACTAAACTGGAGGTCGTGAGTTCGATTCCCGTCTTAGACAAACTTTTGCGCTGAGCACATTTGTTTATTCTAGATCCGAATGGAATAAAAATATGTAAATGAATATCATGCAGTACGTATATAATTATGTTTATCAGCTGTCCGGTTAGCGTAACACGGGCATTTCAATTGCCTAACTCGGTATCGGCCAGCCGCGTGTGGAATCGTCCCAATGATTTAGTATTGTGGTGCATCGATGACGGTCAATGTTCTCCGCTGGGCGTTCGGTAATTGCAGTGACACTCGCCGCGTCTCCGCACTAATCCAATCGCCGTATCCATAGCGCATCTCGCGCCAAGAAACTGTGCGAAGCCACTAACTCCATTGTATCCGGCCGCCAGCCGCCGCTTCGATTACGACCGGCCACGTGCTCGCTGTACGTATTTTCATTAGCTGTAACTGTAGCGGGAGCGGCGCAAGCGACAAGCTTCAGTCTTTCGCGGTTATATTTTTTAAAAAGGTGGCAGTTTTTTCCCCGGCATTTTTCTCCCTTTCTGACGTAATCTGATGGATGCACGAAGCCCATGAATGGAAACTATACAAATGTGTGACGATCATTAAGTGTACGTATTATAATCCTTATACCTCAGGTAGCTTGTTGCTAACATCCGTTCGTGACAAACATTTGTTAAAACGATTCTTTTATATTATGAAATGCTTTCTAATTTAGAATGTTACCGCTGAGGCGAAGTTTGCAGGTTCGATGCGTCCCCTCCCCCGCACGTTGGGAGCACAACCCTGCCCGCCGGCTG
>DWEM01000473.1:0-18831 GCA_018245935.1 Agara belti belti
ACTTTATAAGCATTATTATTGAAAAATATTGGCGTTCTGACCTTCTCCTACAGATAAACTATAAATGTGCCAAATTTTATACTCCTCCGTCCGCGCGATTTTCGTAAAAAGGGATCATAAGTTTTCGCTTCACGTATTAATATATAGATATGTCCATGTCATTTTATTCTATTCACTTGCTTACCAATAAATCGTTTCTACAAAAGTTAATTCGTTTTTCTACAAATTCTGGACATTATGATATTCAAAGTTATATTAAAATTGAAGTAAATCAACCTTCCTAACGATGTATTACCATACTGTAAGTAATATATGTATATATGTAATGTGATTGGTGTATAGAATTTTATCAAATCAATGTGAAAAAAGTGAATAGATTAAAATTACATATATGCTTTCAGTATTGTTAGAGATGTGTTTATTTGGCCTCTGTACCTATCGCACATTCAAACACAATTGTACTTAAGTAGTAAATTCCAGTTATGCATCAGAGCTGACACACAGGTTTTTTTGTAATCTCTAAAGTTATAGACACACAATTATTCTTTCCATTATTTTATAGGGATAAGCAATATATTAGTTTAAACTTTCATTTGGATATTGAACTAATGACGTAAATAGAAAGAGTCATGTGACAACTTTTTAATTCATGTAATTGAAAAGTGAGTACTAAACGAAAAAATAAAATATTAATAAAATTTTTCACTTCCTTCTGTTGGCAGACCCAAAGACTGCATCTATTGTTTTATTTGAAAAGACCAGAAAGCAAACAAGCAGGCAGCAGTCACAACTGACCACTGCCACCCAGGCCCAGGAACAGGATTGCAGGAATAGGACTGTTAGTAACATTAGTCCAGTTTGTGTATATTTTTGTGTTATATTAGGTTGGTTACAAAAGTGTTGCTACTCTTGAGGACTGAGATGACGGCCTCTAGTATACATGTGCCTTATTTTTTCCCTTCTACCTTATCAAGTATCTTATTGCTTTATGTAATACTCTGCATATAATTTTTTTCATGTCATTTAAAGCCAGAATAAAAAGAATTAATATTAAGTTTCCTTGTGAGAATACAGTAAATATATAATTTGAATAAATAAAATAATTAAAACCTTATGTACTGTTTACATATGTTTATTAATACACACTTTAAAATTGTGTTATAACTACCTCAAAAACAGACAAAACATAACTAAGAGATTACTATGAACACTTGAGTTGAATAAAAAAAAATTAAAAACTCCTGCTGGACATATATTAATATGTTATGGGAACAGTTTATAATATTCACAGTTGTACTTATGTATTTTCAATTCTCAGTCGATTGATGGAGAATACGTAGCAAGCTGATTGATCCATTGTGCGGAACATAATTATGATTATTAATTGGATATACAGTGTTTCTGGACGTCCTATTTTCGTTAAACAGTAATATTTGTCTATATATATATATATACTTAGTGTATACTCATACCTATATTTTAGATAATACGAGGTAAATTCCTAATGCTATTTAAATAAGTGAGTAATGGTAATCTACTCACCAAAACTTCTTATGACCTTCTGTCGCTGCTACTTCTAACTTTATGTAGTTTATTGTTAAATATTACATAACACAATATCCACTATCTTGGTATATAAATACGCTTTGACAATAATATTAGCAAAACAGTAAAGGCTCAGCCGATTTAATCTAATAACATTTAATATGACAATTTCATATACATGACATTGACATTAGTTTTGTCGCAGTCGTACTATCAGTTGTATTTATATTTTTGCTACTGATCATTTTCATATAAATATTAAAATGATCAGTGTCAAAGATATAATTACAATCGATCTGAATGTAACTGTGTATTGTTATTTTTGAAAATATAGCTGTTTATTGCGCAATTATAGAATGCCTAATAGAAACCCAAATTTCATACAGTGTCATTTTTTATATCTAGCGGATTTTAATCAATAAAATATTAAACTTCGATTAGATGTACAGTTCCGTAAGATAAAATGCTTTAAAAAGAAAATTTTAAACTTTATCATTTATATATTACTATAGAATGATCTCACAATTTTTGGACGTTTGTCATGGCTGACAACGTTATGGTGAGTGCTGTATCCGTAATAGTATTGCCATAAGTATAGCCTCTTCCAATAACTTGGCTATTATTATATATTCCAATATTTTGATTTGTTATATATGATTTATTATACAAAGAAATATGATTTATTTGCATTTGATACAACTGTTGTTTTATGGTATGGAGAATTAGAAAAAGGCTAACACTTATGATAATTGAGATTCAATATGCAATTCAGAACGTGTTTGGGATCTTTAAAATATTTTTATGTAGCATTTCAAACACACTAGTATAACATTATCAGTACACTCAACAGCATGCCCAGCAATAAAAAAAATTTGCAACGCATGAAGAATATTTCTGGATAAGTATGCTAAGCCAGTAACATTTTATTATAATTTAAGCGTCTGTAAACAAATTAAATACCTAAATGATATATTGTTTAAAAGTGTAATGTGCAATGTTATTGTTTTGACGTTTCATTTTGTCGGTAAAATTTAAGTGACTTATAGTAACACTGGTATCCTGTTGGTGATGTTTTTCCATTCACCAATCACACCATTGCAATAGAGTGCATTGACCAACCTGCTGCTGCTGCCAATTCCAGCAAAGAGCAACTCAGTTGAATAGATGTTTGCTTCCGCGTTTGTAGTTTCAAGTGTAAAGTGACTTGCGCAGCGCCGCGATGCAATCAAAGTTGTTTTGCCACTCAATCAACTAAAATGGCGTCGCTATTTATCATTTAGTTAGCATCCTTTATGTTCACGTTCCTCAGTGATCGCATTCAAGTGAGTCATAAACCAACATAGCAATGACATTTTTATAGCACAGTGTGGATACGTTTTTAAAACGTTATAAAAGAAGACTGGTTATTGTGATTTATACAACACAACAATGCGCGAATTCAAAGTAGTCGTGTTGGGATCGGGTGGGGTCGGAAAGAGTGCCCTGACCGTGCAGTTCGTCTCCGGATGCTTCATGGAAAAATATGACCCCACCATAGAGGATTTCTATAGAAAAGAAATAGAAGTGGACAATTCACCGTGTGTTTTAGAAATATTGGATACCGCCGGAACGGAACAATTCGCTTCGATGCGGGATTTGTACATAAAGAACGGCCAGGGGTTTGTAGTAGTGTATTCATTAACTAATCATCAGACTTTCCAAGATATCAAGCCCATGAAGGAATTGATAACGCGCGTGAAGGGATCCGAACGAGTGCCCATCCTGTTGGTGGGCAACAAAGCGGACCTGGAGCACCAGCGCGAGGTGTCGCAAACCGAAGGCTCTGCGCTCGCGCAAATGTGGGGCTGCCCCTTTGTTGAGGCGTCCGCCAAGAGTCGTACCAACGTCAACGAAATGTTCGCGGAAATAGTGCGCGAAATGAACGTTAGTCCCGAAAAGGAAAAGAAAACTTATTGTTGTTGTACAGTGCTTTAATATATAGAGTGTAATGTGGCATTTATTTCTCGTAAGACTGCTGGGGCGGGGCGGCAAGGAGGCCGCCGCGGCCCCACGGGGGCGGCCGGCGGGCGCCCGGCAGCGGCGCGGGCCCCGCGCGCCCCAGCCGTGGCGCTCGCGATGCGCGTCATATCACGTTGTTAATATCTTTGATACATACCATTGTCCAAACGAGGTGCTTTATCTTATATTTTCATACTTTAGTACTGGTAGATACTCCCGCAGTAATCATTATCGTATGAAACGAACGAAATACGTTATTCCTGATGGGAATGTGTATATGTAGCCACGAACGAGGATCACGATTAGCTTTATTTTGTTCTTCTGAATGAGACACACACGGAAGCTGTGTCTGTTTGTAAACAACAATATGTAATGTAAAGTAATGTTAGTCAACTTTGTATATAATTTCATGAGATTAATGATGTGGAGAAACGAGGACGGTTTTAGAGAATTAAAAGGCCATCCAAATATGCAATAATCTTATATGATTGTGTAGAGTGAAGTGTGATGAATAAGAGTTTACACCTAAGTCATCTTTCAGATTGTGTTTTATTGTGTAAATTATGTTTATATGAAAAATCAGTAATCGAGGAAATGCAGACTTAAGATTCTGTCAGTTGCGTGATTGTGTTTTAAAAGTCTACCAGGATTTGTGATAATACATATAACAAAGTATCTATAATAAAAGTTTTAAGTGGGAGATTAACAACTGCAGTTTTATTCTTCAGAAAATTCAGGTAATCTATTTACATTGGACATATACATTGGAACATTTTACCAATACTATACATCAATATTGACAATACACAGCATAAATAAACAGATATTTCTAAATAAGTTTCATAATTATGTTAAAAACTTCAGTAACAATCAAGCTACATTGAGCGCTTTTTCATTTAATTTCTGCGCTACAACACATATGGTTAAATTCATTTATGTTAGACTGTAGGCCACAATTTAAGATGAGACAGTTGTTAGAAATAATAGTTTGGTATCTGTTCTGCATACTGAGTCTATCATTCTCATTTTGAGGTAACAACAATTATTATGTTATGGTGTAAAAGTGTGGATGGATACATGAAACATTAACGTATTTGTGGAATATAAAAATCATTTCATATTGAATACATTTATCTGAAATTAGTACTCATCACTTAAAATCAGCTAATCCACAACAATGGTTTCTTCGTGAAAAAAAACCAACTTGCGTGTGACATTCAGACATTTTAATTTCATTTCAAAATTGTTGCATATTTGTTTATTGAATCATGCTTTATTTGATTGGACCAAAAATTCATATTTGTCAAATATTGCTAACTGATATGATATATGTAACATTTAAATGACAAAGAAAGTAAAACATTCAATTTTGAATGAATGAACAATATGAATCACACTCATTTTTACATTTTTACGAGCTCATTGATTATAAAAAAGTACGTTTGACGATGACTTCGTATGCAGTACGTAATGTTTCTTTCTTGGGTCGTTTGCAATACTAACGGGATTGGTTGCCTGAAGCAATCGCCGCCTGGCACGAGTAAACGACTGGGCGCGTGTTGGTAAACGGTGGCGACTGGTGGACCGTGACGGTGTGCGCAACCATCTTCGGCCTAACAGCACTCATCTAATAACTAATACATTGCGATAATTTTCCATTCTTCGTTAGAAAGTTAAGTTTTCTCTTGCAAGTTTAGTACTCGTAGCATTTCTAAAGGTCTGTTTTGTTATTAATACTATTTTAGTGTTGCAATGTATATTCATTCGTTCTCTGATGTGTGAACAGTGATTAGTGTTTAGTGTTGTAAGACGTTGCCAAAATTCTCTACGACAGCTGTGCGCTCGCGTGTAAGAAAAACACTTGTTAATCTGTCTTTATCAGCATCTGCAAGTGGCACACTCGAGTTTAAGGTCAGGCTTTGGTTATTCAGTCGTTTCGTGCGCTGTCTACTACTGTTTAGGTGCCGTTACCGGCCCAGATAGTCAATTCGCCCGGACACAACAGGCGTCAGGGTGTTGCAATACTTGCGTTTCGTCTTAGGGCCGCATTTGTAAGCATATTAAAATATGATGTGTACTTATAGTTTCATACATATAAAGATAAATTTATCCTCATATGATTTGTACATATTTTTCCGTTTCGCTGATTTAATAACGTAAATAACTTTGCTGCACGTTAAAGTGAATAATTTGCCAGCCTATAAATGCGAAGACAGTGTTAAGATTTTGTTTTCAATATGTTTAATACCATTAATTGATTTATTGAAGATTAACTTAGAGTACTATTTTCAGCTTTATAAGTAAGCTTTTCAAAGTAAATTTAAATGAAAAGTTTCGGTTTTTACCAGGCATAGTTCGAATAATAGTTGTTATCGTTTTATGATATTATGAGCTATTCTGTTTTATAAGTTTTCTATTATTGTAATCTCAGGCAATTTAGTTGTTCGTTAATTTAATTATTTGCTTGATTATTTTTAAATTTATTAATTCGGATTCGGTTAAGCAATTTTAATGTTTCCGTTCATTATTTTAAGACCTAAATAGAGTATTGTCTGTCTTTTTTCTTTCTCTTAATTCTTATCATTCAAAACAATCACATCTGTTTCTTACATTCGTCAATTGCCTTTCTTGGGAAGTAAATACCTATGTATGACTAATTTTGCTTCATCTAGTAAATCGCTCTCTTTACACATTCAGACAAGTGTTGAATATTTTTCTAAGGGACTGATTTAATAGCACGCCGTACTTATGGTCCTAATTTGAAAACAGGTTTGTTAAAAAATTACAATAAAAAGCCCTGTTTAAAAGTTCGTTAAATGTGGGTCTATTGATGATATTTAGAAAGTAAATATGACATTAGGATAACAAATCACATGGCCGTCTATATTGCGGACGTCGTGTATATATATTCTCTGTTCATAATTAACTGTACACAAGTACAAAATAATGTTGTGTATGGGAATTACGAACGAACACAACACAAGGAAGCTTAGAGAAGTCGAGATTCTACCTTCAACAAAAAACAATTTGCGGACACATTACGCGTAACAAAATTGTGATTAATAAATACAACAAGTTGGTATTTCTCTCTTGAGTCACATAAAATTCTGATTATTAAGGATCTCAAGAAACTCCTATCTAGTGGTGACTAAATGTGATGGTGACTTACGCGTTTAACAAGTGTCCTGATTAAATCATAGTGACACTGAATTAACATTGTATCAAATTTTATTAGATGACCGTGCTTGCCCACATATCATGCGTGATGATACTGTTTTAACTTTGTCTATACCTACTGTTGTTATATAAATTTAGATATTGGAATTGCGATTAATTATTGGACACAAAAACTATTTTGGTTGTGATACAGACGCATTCAATCAATATAATGGTGTCGTTTAGTGCCCTTCGATGTTTGCCAAAAATGTCAAGTTATGTTCAAGATTAATTAATCATTTTGATACTAATCATTCTACGGAATTTTTCGATTTATATTGACCAAATGAATAGAACTAAATGATGTATTATTTTTGAACGGTATGTTAGTTACGTGACAAATAGTTGCGCGGCAAGGTATACATTTTAATCACGTTGTATTGGGTTAATTCACCGCGAACCTAGAAAGTCTGAAGTTAGCTTTAATATTCCACTGAAAATACCACCATCGGATCTAGTGTAACTGCTAAGAAGCAATGCTTCTTACTCTACTATTTGGATTGTATAATAGGTAGGCACAGATCCACACAGCGATGTATTAAATGTAACAAAAATGCGCAATGAACTCAGCGCCGCGTGTCTGTATTGTGAGGTCGAAAATGTACAATGCTAAAGAGCGTTGTTGAAGAGTGCGACCTTGCGCTACTGGTGAACAAAGTTTACAAAGCATAGACAGCTACTTCTGTTGCAAACAAAAGTGCCATCGGCTAATAGTTGAATCGCAAACTAGATTTCAAGACATTTTCTCCTGACCGCATTTAATAACACCCACACATATAAGATTGCAAACCAACAGACAATAAGCAGACAAGTGTTATGCATAATACATTCAAAGGATTAGTTGATAGCATTGTGCTGAGTTAATATAAGTTGTCCTTGTTGTGAGTGACTGTGCTATGTCGGAGATGTGGAGTGGATGAATATGCAAGGTCCCGCCTGGAATAGAAGCTTCGGGCGTCTCCCGCGCACCTCGTTTATACGATACTACTGCGTGTGGGGCGCCTATAAATACCCTATCCCATAACGCGCGCGTGTCTACGTCCGTGCTTTACCTATCTGTCGGCTAATATAATTTAAAAATAAAACACAAACAATAACCCGACATCTGGCGCAATGAACTTTTAATAAGTGGGTATGTATGGTTCATACAAAGCAATTATTATTTCCAGCCAAATTTAATAATGTTCTAAATGACCCTTGATTTCTGTTCACGAATCAATAAATGTTTCTACTTTTTATGGAGAAAGGAATTGCCATTACGTACTGTGGTTAAGGGGCCGGATACTTGTACATAATTGTTGTTTATAAAGTCGGTTCAAAGACTTGAATGTAGGGGTACTGCTCTGTTCTCATGATTCGAATGTTCTCATGGATACAATCAGCGGGTTCAGCAGTATTATTAAATTAAGTTCTAACCTATCAGTAAATGCGTGCGTTTGTGTTTATTGGTACGGAATCAATTCTAGTTTTACTATAGAGTTATAGATTCGCGGTATGAATTTTTCTACCAATTTTACTATGATTTCTTAAGAGAATACGGGACGTCTATATAAGTATAGACGTGTTTTCGTATTATATTCGCATCATAGGATAGATCTTTAATAAGTGAATTTAATCGTTAGGTAAAGAAAAAAACTATTAGCATTGTCTCTATTTACATTATTTTTAAGTTATATATATTAATTATTTACCTACTCACATTGATGCTTATGGACAAAGTACTGAAAGAAAAAAGCATTGAATATGCAGGACGAGTGGAAACCAAACGTAGTTACTTAGGTACCTAATCAACACAACCGTCGCTGAAAAAGAATGCAAGGGAAGTAAAATAAGTAAGTATTTAATATTAGTAGTTATAGTATTATACACTCTGTAAATACAAAATTACAACTTGAAGAACATTCAATGCATAATTTTATTTGACTTGAATATATATAGGGAAATAGAAATTTCCATTTTGTCCACTATTAAACGAGGAAATCAATAAATTTTAATGTGCACTAACATTAATGTGACTAATCTACCAGTATGATCATGTGATTAATTCTAGGGACAAGGTTTATAAGTATTATAATGTACACTGTATATAATGTACACTTATTCTATCTCTCTCCAAATCAGATGACATCAATTTCACTCAATAAGGTTACAACGTTTCACTTTGTAAATGGAATATGATATTGTTTTCGTGTTTTATCTGCCACTGGCATTGTAAATGTTACTTGGCTTGAAAATAAAACTATTAAAATACAATTTGATCATAACAAGGATTTTTTACTTAGGACTAGTAATTAAAACCTAACGGTAGTAATCTTCACGGATTTAACTGTTATTCGGCTCGTGTGAATACTGTGAATATAATACAGTGCTACCGCATACTTTCTATTATGATTTATTTATGGAATGCTAGAGCTAGTTCAATGTTAGTTGCTTAGCTTTTAATTGTATCCGGAAAACCTTAATACTTCCAAACCTCATTTGGTTTACAGCAACATGACAACTCACTAACGTCAGAAACCAAGAAAAACAAACAATAACAACGTTGATAACAAATCAAGAACAACAGGACGAGTAAGGAGTACCTATTGCTTGTTATAGATTCATAAACGATTTAGTATAATTCTTGAAAAACGAAAATAGTAGACGATTTTTATAATTACCAATAAATTTTGGCTAACTAAAAGATCGTATTATTACATTCTAATACAATTATTTACTTAGACATGTATTATTACATTCTAATACAATTATTTACTTAGACAACCAAGGAATGGAACTCCCGGCTGATCCCGAGTGAGTGATACGAGTGAATAGACATTTTATGCAAGGTTACTGCATCTCATTCATCATCAGACGAACTCGTAGTCAAATGCCGTATTTCTCAATATAAAAAATTTGAACTGAAATGAATGTAGGATTGATTGAATGAGTGATAATTCGCCAAGGGTTACCATTACAAGCCCTTGGCGAATTGCGCAAACAGCTACCTTGACTTGCATTCTGCGCCTAACATGGCTTGCTTGTTTAGACTCTGGTCGCTTACGCGGCAACATAGCGACAATATTACATCGCTGGAACAATCAAGTTCCGTTTTGATAGGCAAATAAATTTCCGTTTACAGCTAGTCAACTGCTGGCATAAGTTTAGATTAATGGAAGATAAGTGACATAAAAAACGCTTTACTCTTAGAAGCAAAAGTAAAAAATAATAGACAGAAACCTGGCTGTAACCTTGTTGATTACTTATTTGCAAGAACTACCCGTCATTAGTATGACAAACACCTAATATACGTGTCATGCCATGCTATTGCCATATTCACTGAAACTGATGACACGCGGTGCGTTGCGCACTATTGTATGACTATCTTGTCATAGTGTCCTTCGTTATATTTTCCAATGCTAATTACGCATTGCTTTGTACTAATTTGGTGCTATCGCGCAATTTAATTTTGTATTATAATACTTGGTAGTATTCAGTGATAGTAAGACATTTATCGTCATGTTTTATGGTGCATGCTCCTTACCTTAGTAATGTAAGTTTGAGCATTGATACAAAAAATGGTAGCACTATTGTCAAACTAAATGTTTATGACGTCGATACACTGTCAATCAAGGCCTGGAGCATACACCAACAACCTTCTCCAATGGCTACGTGCGGTGACATGCTTGAAATAATTTCGTAGTGGAAATTTAAAAAAAACATATTTGATGCCGGTTGCCACCAGTTCATCGCTGCTCTTATTTTATGAAATTAATACTCATAAAGAGTGCTGCATTCTTCCTAAACGGGCTCTAAACACGTGTTTAAAATTTATATTCTGTTGCATTTACTTTCAGGAATCTTTTCTCGTACGAACTGTAAACAATTACATCAAGTAGATACAATGAGGGACGTTCTTTTTGTAATTCCCGGTATGGTATCTTAACAATGGACACACATTTTATGTCGTTACTCAAACATTTTAATGTAAAAAGGGCTCTGTTTAGATGGCATAGGTCTGAGAGTGTCTTTTATGAACTTATGCCAATGCACTTAAGCGTGCTATCCACAAATAAACCTTAACTGTGGTGTATTAAGATATACATTTGTAAAGCGGGAATAATGTTGGCGGGTGGGATGAGTAACACGTGCTTTGCTTCCGCGCAGTTGACACAATAACACAATGTGAGGCGTGCATTGTGCTGCGGCCCTCGCCCGGCCGAGATGCAACCACGTGGCGAACAGGTTTCATTTTAGGCAGCTTCCGCTCCCTTTAGGTATTCAATTCCATATGCATCATGACCACAAACACTGAACATTTTACGAATTACATATTTTTTTAATTAAAACGTGTACATTACCAATTCGGTATTTTGTTTCTTTGTGGTGACAAGAAACACGTATTTAACTTTAAGTAAGTAATGTTTAATAACAAACGTTATTTATCTCCTCCTACACTACACTTTACACTCAGAACAATGTACGTACTACAGTACTACTAAGCGGATTTGTACACTCGTACGAATGAGTAGTCAACTGGATAATCTGAAGGCAATCAGAAGATCTTTACTGCGTGGCGTCAAGCATGGAATGGGAAGCCATTATTAAACATCTATGCTGCTATTGGTCACATCCAATGTTTGATGTAAAATATAAAAAGTCAGCTCATACATATGTAAAAAAAATTGAGTGTATTAAAGGGTTGCCGCTAGAAGAAATATTGAATATTATATTTTACAACCCGCTTTTCAAAGCATTCTATGTTTCATAGGCTTAAAGTAAGGTAAGGTAGTGTAATGATTGCAATAAATACTATAGGTACACCAAGTACCTACCTACGTAAGTTAGGTATGTTTATAAATGGTTAATTTTGAACTAATGTATTCGTCCTTGTTGCATTCAATTCGTGTGTAAATTGACATTGTCGACGCGGATTTAATGATTATGTGCATTTCAGATAATGGGGTACAGGTAATTGCTTTCTTATGCAAATGACGGGGGATAGGCGCATCAATAATGTGCCGGTATCTATGAATACAAGTTCAGTGTTAATAGCATTCACGGTCGGTACATAAAATATATATTGTTGTAATGTTCCCGTTTGATTCCAAATGTAACAATTCGATATGTTGATAAGTACATACATTTTACTCCTACCTATAAAGTAAAGACAAGAACAACTAAGTATTCAAACAAAGGAAAGCTCTTTCACAGTTTCTAAATAAGTTACATCTGTCTATTTTTAATTATTGATTTGTAATTGATGTACTATTATGAATGTATAGTTTTAACGTACCTTGAAATATCAGTGAGTAGTGAAAGAATGTCGAATAAAAATACTTTTCCACTTTATTTAATTTTATTTTAATTAACTCCGTGATTACATTTCATGGTATGTAATGAAGAATATGTAAGTATTAAATTATTATTCACAATTAAATTAAAGAAAGCTTACGTTATTCAGTTTCAGAAATAAGAAAAATAGCGCAATGCAGTTAATGTCAATAATCATTGGGCCTATAGATGCGGGCACAGTCGCAAATTACGGTGTTAGTAGGTACTTGAACTTTTGTAGGTGTTTCCGATTCGCTCCTGATGACAGAGATGGGAATCCACGCATTAGAGCTTACTGCAACCATGCAACAACATCACAGCAAGTAATGCAGATGACCTTTAAAACTATAAACTAGACAGGCTACATAGCCTTTCAAATCCATTTGACAAAATATGTATTTGATTTTTGTTATTTCAACAGGAAACGGTAAACGGTGAATGTTCTCAAGTGGAACAGTTACACACGGTACTCAATAAAGTCACCAGCTACAGCCAATGTAAATAAAACGCACGTAATCAAAAGCGTTAGGTATCGTAAACGTTGTTTATGGACACAATCACATCGATTGACAGCCGTTTCCGTTCGGGACCAAGTTGCTCTTTGACCGCGTCTGGTCACTGCATAACTTTAAATGTATTTCAGTAGTCATTTTATTACACTTAGGTGCATGTTTTATACGTAGGTACTATTGTTATTTACAAGTAATTTGTAGGAAATATCGAACATATTTTGATAATACAAGTAGGCATCAGGCCGACTTTCAAAAGGAGAATAATTTTTTATTTAGTAATTTTTGTCAGTTTTGCCTGTTTATTTATTACTTTATTTATCAATAAACTGACTTCCTAAAATGTCCAGTCTCAGTATTTAATAGTCTAAAATATAAATAAGGCGTTCTGAGATCATCACTAATGCCTGTGCACACTTGGGCATTGACCCCAATCTTACTATCATATTTTCACTCTATTTACTTAGAAATAAATAAATTACAAAATTTGCCAGCTTATCGGCCTGCAAACCATATTGAAATATTTCCGAACATAGGTTTCCCTCGACTTAGGTAGAGCCTGATGCTTACGCCACCCCAATTTTTCAGTCTGCTGGGTGCAGATACGGGATACTGGCCAACCCATCTGTCGAAACTTTTGAACTGCTGAGGTCCCCAACAAAGTCTGATTTGATCTGAATTAACAATAAAAACGTATTAGTTAACCTTCACTCCGCAGTACGTACATACCTACATAAAAATTTATGATTTATAGTCATCCATCCGAGGACCGACCACGCCTGATTGCCTAATTTGGTATCATTTGCAAATTTGGGCTATTTATAACCTCGCTTAAAATCTATGAGTTATTTTTTTGTTTATCATTGTGTTTCTGTTTATAATGTCATAATGATAAAAAACATTAGTTATACATGCTTATAACGTAGGTATAAAATACATAAGTGGTTATTACATATTATGACATAATATAAGTAGTTCTGAATTGTCTCTTATCTTAACATTCTTTACTCGAAGTCTCGTAACGGTTAACTTCAGAGAGCATTTGTTTGCACTTAGATAATTATTTAATATGGTTCATAGCCCAATATTTATTTAATTACCACAGGTTTAGTAAGTACTAATTGTATAACCTACTAATTTTGTTATTGTATTTCAGCGAAGTATTTGTGTTCATAGCATGGGTGGGTTAGTAAGTTAAGTAAGTTAGTATCTTCGACTCTATTTTTTGTTCATACACACAGTTATTTCAAAGCAGAAATGAGCGATGCGGTCATGGCATTTTCCAGTCGAAAAAACCAGGTTTTGGTTTTTATATATTCACTAAACAATATATTATTTTAGTAGCACTCTGGTCTGTTAAATATATACGGTAGAACTTTTTGAGTTACATTAATCCTACTAAAAGTCTATTTGTAAATTGTTGTATCAGAAGAAACAGCAAAATTTGTACTCAATAAAAATAACCGATATAAAGAATTAAGGAAACTTGTTACAAATTATTATTGCTTACATGGAAGAACTCAGCCTTACACAATACACACAAATGTCTAACACACAATTCCAAAAATGGACCCCCAATGAATTGTACATATAACGAAAACGAATCATTTTATAAACATCAATTATAATGGTTTACTAAATAGTATCTCTAGAAAGGTAAACTGTAAGCGTTACAATCTAGTATTTTCTTTTACAGTAAATACTGAATCCCTTTTATCGGTCACTAAAAACGTTTTTTTAAATGACTCAATCAATGTGTCGATTTTTGCATGAGCCCATTATAGTAAGCAAAGTAACGGTTCCCGAAAGAAAAATCGGCAAAATATTATGTCGAATTAGTCATGTTGATATCTTGTACACATCGATACAAGTGAAACTATATCGAATCGAATATCACGAAAGCAGTTCTGTTCGCGTCTGGTGATTATAAGTGTTTTGCGTGCGCGAGTTTGCGGCATGCAATGTTACAAGTACCGATACAGAACTACGAGTGCCATTCGTAAGACGTGACAGAAAGTGAAATTGGACTAAACACAAAAATAACAATAGTATTGATGCCACTCGTATGAACTACACCTACTCACTTATAATAACACGTCCAAGCAAGCATGCTAGCATATACTTTTTTTGTTATATTAAATTATGTAAATATATTAATAAATTGTATCAAAATGTTACTTTTTAATTGTACACGTCTAGTTTTTGTCTTAAAAATTGCCAGCGCGATGTGGAGAACGTATATTAATTGTGAATGTCGCTGCACGGCGCGTCAAAATGAAACTTTACATAAGATAATCTATTGTTCCTTCGACACAATTGTGTTGAGTCATATATTCACATTAGATAAGGTACGTACCGGATTGATTAGCATTTGCGGTGACTACAACTATTCATAGCTGTCTGTATATTTATCGTATCAACGTATATATAAGTACCATTAAGTACATTTTAATATGCCGGCTTAATTATAATGGTCTGATAGGTTTAATATATTTACATCTAAATGTATTGATAAAGTGTTATTATTACAAAGGTAAGTGACATAATTTTGTTCATAAAGTAATGGAGAGATGTCTCCGAAATTGGCTAGCTCATTCATAAAACATGTAGAGGGACGCACGTGTCTTCGGGAAGGGTGGCCTACCCTCATTCCAATATTTCCTTTAATAAAGTAGCTAAGAGATTTGCCAATATATTTATTCTTACAACATCTTTCGTTCAGTGTGTCTTTTGCATAAATTTCTTTTTTATATTGAGCATATTAATAACGCATAAGACAAAAACAATATGAATAGCGTCTATTTGAAATTGGACGTTGTAGACATTAGCCAATAATGCTGAAAAATGTTTAAGTAAATGTTAACTACACCGTGCAGGTTAAAATAACTTTACGAATTTCGAGTCAAAACTGGCGTCTGGAATCCATTTGCCAATGAATATAAACGCGTAAACTCATTACATTCGCTGCGCTGTTAGGCATTAGTATTTGGTGTTATGCCAAATGTTCTATTTCACAGATGTTTAAAGTAAAAGGTCAATAGCGATACGTATCTGCCCTTCAAACTTCACTGGGCATGTATTTTCAACAATAAAAAAAACTATTTACCTCGCTTAACATAAGGATCGAATTTGTTGAAACGGAATAACAATCTGAAAACGAATGATTTAAACATTAAACGAAAGGAATATTTGATTATTCTACGTATCAACGTTCACGTAAAGTTTACTTAAGGCGTTCATGATTTTCTAGCAGTAAGTATAGCGTTGTAACAAAGGTCATTGGGAAGTGGAACAGTTTTTTTGCTGTTTTCTATCTAGCATCGAACCGAGCGAAAGGTATCGTTGTACCGCTGTTTCCAGGTGAAATCTCAATTCTCACACACGACTAACAAAAACCGTCGATATGGTTCTGTTACATGTTGGTAATTGTATTGAAACGTGTTCAATGTTCATTCGTGGTAACAGTGGGCTGTCTTCATTTATACCAAATGTCTAGTTTAAAACGGAGAATTAAAATAAATTGAGAGGTGCTCAGGAGTAATATGCTGCTGGCGGCTATGGTTCCTTCCTTCCTACTCTTGCACTACTCATATGCGTTTATTTACTACAATGATTTAAAGAACTTATTGTTCCATCCGTCAGCTCTATTTAAAATGCATAAGTTAGCATTAATTTTACTCGGATTTCAGAATATCTAGTGACAATTATTACAATCCGGAAATAATTATTACAATATTGCCTATAAGTACGTGACTAATTGTAAAATAACGAAATCTGGTAGAAACATAATGATTTGATTGTAGTGGAAGTAATTTTAGGTACACTTTTAGGTAGGTTACATCTATTACAAGTAAATTAGGTACTTCGGATTTAAAGTATTCTTAACGGGAACATGAATTTAGTTAACGATTCTCATAATACGATTAGCGGCAGTTTTCTCATATTAATTTGGCATAACAGGTTGCAATTACGTAGTCAAAGATCGCTTGATAGAAAGTGAACGTGGGAGCAGCTTGCAGGCTGGCCGCTGCGGCTAACTGCTCTGGTGCCGGGTGACGTCAGCGGGCTGATCTCTGCTTAGTAGGTCGGCATTATAGCGGGAGAGAACGAAGTAGTGTGCAAAAAATCCTTCAACCTTTTTTATGAACAACTTTACTTGAAATGTTGTTAATTTTTTTTTTAATAGCACCTAGGTACATAAGTTAAAGTAAGATAGGAAAGTTCGGTCATCTTCCTTGTAATTATATAATTTTTATTGTCCAACTTGCGTTGAATATCGTAAGGCTACCCTAGTTTGGCGTGGTGTGATGTTGGAAGCTTATCCAACAATTGTGGGGACACATGATAACCACTGTTAGTTGCCAAGTAGTAACACAAAGTTTAGTTATTTAATTAAAAATAATTCTGATTGTTCTGTGTGATCCGTATTCCTAATGACGTGAACTAAGTAACTATATAATATGTATTTAAATATTCTGTATTGGGGAACCTTGGAACTTTTAAATGGGAATACACGGTATATTGCCCTCGGCGACCACTGTACCGTAAATACTAACACCTGAGCTAAAAATTCGCAAGCAAAAAACCTACACATTACTTCAAAACGACTTTATTCTTACACTACGGAGTTTTGTGGGTAATAACTGTACATAACAATGTTCATTGCAATCTGAGCTACATTGTTTGAGATTTATTCATACATTATATTGTGTTAGGTCAGAGTAACGTTAATAGGCGGAAGAGCTTCAATTTGGATCATAATTTCACCCAATTGGAAGAGGGTCGAGCGCGATGACGCGTAGAGAGACGCTACGCTGCCTGCTCGGCGTGTGACCTATAATGTCGTCTGCATCATATAACATTGCCTGGTGACCATACTCTTTTTTTACACTCCTATTGACACTTGAGAGTTGATTATAAGCATATAACGCCATACAGTATTATAAAAAATATACACATAAGTATATTAGGATTATTAGATATGGTTATAGTATGAAAATAAATTGCAACTTCGCGTAAGTATAATTGTAGATGAGTTCTTTGAAAATTGTTTAGCACGCGTAATGAATGTCTTCCATACATTAAAGAAAAATGCAAGTAAAATCGTTTGCATGTCCAAAACTTGCCCCATTATGCCATTTAGCTACTCGTGAATAACTGTAAAAATTTGCGTCATTATCATTAACTGATATTTATATTCATTGTTCTTGGAAGTGAGATTACACGCTCTCTGCAATATTGAACATACTTAATATTATGTAGGTAGGTAAGGTAGGTATAGCGTGGTCGCGCTTTTGTAATGATTTGATTCATTCTTTAAATATAATAAAGGTACGAAAAAATTCGAATTCGGTTGTTAGATTTTACTGTACACAGTAAATAGGCAATTTACGTAAGATATGGTTCGCTTATCAAGGTACGTATGGACGTGACGCGACGTAGAAAGCGATTTCAAGTACAAATTACGCAACGCCACATCAAGGAGTTGGTTCCATTTGTTTATGAATATTTACCGGACTGTGATCCGGATGTATTTTATACAGATTTTCATTTAAAAACAAGTGATAAATAATCATACAATTAATTCTAATTGCAATACTGGGAGATAATTGTAATAGGTAATAGGTATTAGTTTGTATCTAGTAAAACAAATGAAAAGCAACATTATATTTTAATCTAAAAATGAATTCTCCGGTCGTTCTGGAACTATAATTATGTAAACAATAATGAATAATATAGCTCGAAAACACATGACACCATTGTATGCTTATTTGTTTGTTTACATTGAATTAAGCTAAATAGTTACCAAATAAGTACATTAGTGACAATACGAGTAGCCTTAAGGCACGTTATGTTACGTTGAAATAGTAACGTTTTGTATATCTTGCTTATTAGGCTGTATGTAACATTTATCTTAGAAATAGCATGTGCTTGAACAAAATAATACACTGAGTGAACTTATAATAATGTCACAAATATGTTAAGATCCGCATTATTACATGCATTGAAGAATAAATTATAATGCGATAAATTAGAAATTATTACCAAGATGTCACAAACGTCTGTACGGAATCATTCTACGAATTAAATTGAATTCGATTAATTATGGATTAGTAGTGGTGCAGTTGCAACATAGTGGCAACGTGTCACATTTACGACAAGCTCTGTAAGACGAGTTATGACGCTAGCGACAATGATGACTTGGTTTGAGCTAACCCGTATTTTAATGTCGACTTTAGTCCGTCGCTAG
>DWEM01000474.1:0-18815 GCA_018245935.1 Agara belti belti
TCCATAGGCGACGGTGACCACTTACCACCAGGTGGCCCGTTTGCCTGTTTGCTAGGTTTTTTTTATAACATCACGCCAGATCCCTTACGGGGTAGGTTTACTAGGTTAATTTATAAAAAAAAAAATTTCAAATTAAGAACTCACTTCGATTTGATTCTTCAAATCGTACATGTTCATTCTGGTCTTGGACGCGATGCAGTTCCCGAGGATGTTCTTCCAGTCCTGCGCGTGATCCTGCACCTGCCGCACTATCGGCCGCAGGTTCACCCTTATCGCCCCGACGTCCACGAACTTCACGTGGTCGTCAAGATCGGCGATGATGTCCTCGAAGAAGAAAAACTTCTCGTCGTACTTCTGAATCTGCTCGTGCTTCTGTATGTACTTCTCGCACGAGAGATGCTTGTCGAACGCCCACAGGTGCTGGTATTTCTGCCATCTGGAACACAAAAAAATTTAAGTAACACCATTACAAATGCATCTTTCATTGCCATCATAGTAATCTGGTCTTTGTATAACTTTGTATAACCAGAGCTAGGGCTGGAACCTCGAATTTTTTTTTACATTAGGACAGTAGTGAATGAGTGGCCAGTCCCGCCCATGGACATATGCAACCGACCTCTGACATGGCTGTAGGGATGAGACTGTTAGTGCGAATTGAGTTATTAGGTATCAATAAGAATTTGTTGGTGAGTACTCGTTAGTAACAGGACTGCAGGAATGGGACTGTTAGTAATGTTAGTCCAGTTTTTTATACACTAGCCTTGCAGATAGGCAGAGCGGACCACCCGATGGTAACTGAGGAATGCCAAGGCGTTGTCGGTTTTGAAGGAGAGCTCCTTTGGCGCCTTTCTCGAAGAACGCCATAGCGCTCCGGGAATATATATAAGTTGAATTGTATCTTTGTTAACTTACTTCTGTATGTACGCGTTGATGTCCTGCGTGAGCCTGTATATGGTGTCCTGGATGAGCAGCGTGACGTCGTTGATGGCTACGACGCGCAGCACGTCCTCGAAGTACGAGAACACGTAGAACTCGTTGCCGGTGGCCTCCGCGATGCGTTGCGGCGGACACGGCAGGCAGGTGTGCTTCATCCAGCGCGGGAAAGCCGTCAGTCTGTAGACGACAGCGTTCGTAGGAAGAGGGAGGTGGGGCCCGATTGGACTTGGGACTTCAATTTGGGGACTTGTCTGGATCGGTGCATAATAATCCTGATCAATACTAAGCCACGAGGGGATTGTCGGGTTCCAACTAGAAAGTTTTTTGGGCGATCAGCTCCAGTATATGTACTGTATCAAGGCATAAGTGTCAGTTATTTTTTTTACTCTCCAGTATATACACTCTCACGCCAATATCCAGGAAGATTAGTATAAATTGATATGAGTGAGGCTATAAGAGTCAGTCTCAAAAATGTTTAGAGTTTTCATTCGTATGCCGATAGGTTTGAAGGCGACAATTAGCTCACCTGTTAAGAAAATGTTTGATGTTGTAACCGAGTATGTTGCACACCTCGGGCGGCGTGGGCCTCATGGCGATGTCCGGCGTCACCAGCACGGCGTCCACTTGGAACAGCGGCGTTCTGTCGCTGAGCATTTGTTGGAATTGTTCCAAATTCTCAAGGGTCAGTCTGCGGGACACAGGAGAATGGTATCTCAATGTAATGCGACAAGTTAAAACAGTTGAAAGTCTATGGTGCAGCGCAACAACACCTATTGAAAGTCTATGATGACCTTGAAACAATTGAAAGTCTATGATGACGTTGAAACAATTGAAAGTCCATGATGCACGTTGAAACAATTGAAAAGCACGCTACCAAAGTCCACCGTTCCGACATCTACCGGTGAACGGCAACATGTCGTATAAGAAAAAGTTTCTTTCGTCATACTTGTCAGTATTGTTTGATCAGTATCGTGGATAGGTTTATTAAATTTGTTTTTTTTTAATCGTTTAATGTCAATAAGGTCAAGAATTTTCACATTCACATTCTGCTATTAAGACCTTTAATTAAAACTCTTAACTTACTCAACCAGACCTATTACTGAAAACAAACTGTGACCGTACATTTTGACACCTTTTATTAATACGAGAGGATTCTCGCGTTTGATGATGCGACGATACGATACTCACTCGACAAGGCACTTGAATATCTTCTTCTCCCAGTGGCTGTAGTAGGCGGTCATGACGGACGACTTGCCGGTGCTGCTGCCGAGGATGAGGTACTCCAGCTTCATCAGAATGGGCCCGATGCGATCGTATATCCGCGCGAGCACCGCCATGCGCTCCAGACGTTCGTTTTCCACTTCGACAAAGTATGTCTGTGCCGTGCGAAAATATTGAAGACTAGCTTTTGCCTGCGACTACGTCCGCGTGGAATAGTGACTTTGGGCAGCATTTTAATTACCTAGGATACTTTTATTGCAAAAGACATAATTCTACGCGGACGAAGTCGCGGGCAAAAGCTAGTAACCGCAATATAATGCATTGCCATTTATAGACATGCGTGCTTTGTGAGATCACGTTAGCACGGCCTATCGTTTTCGTAATAATACCCAGCGCCGATGAATACATACCAAACTTATGAAGTAGTTAAGTTAACGTTGAAAATTATCAGAAGTGATCAAGCGTGACATACATAAAGATATATTTACGGCTTTTTTTATACAACGCGAAATGTGAAACATGAAATAAGTGTATTAATCATTCACATGGTCGCATGAAAACACGGGCGTCAAATACTCGAGGCCAAAAAGAACAGCCCACGTCTCATTTTATTATTCGCTTCCTTCAAAAATGTCCAGTTTTGTCTTTTATCGGTTGCCACGTAAAATTACTTTATGACATTAATAATTGTGACATGATTCCGCGGGGCATATTTTATACGAACGTAAAGAATAAATTACAGTTTCATAAAAGGAGAGGAAATAAGACAGGCATTTCCTTCCCGGTGCTAATGTTTGCGACGTATCATTAATTCTTCAACTTTGAATTCGCATTATTAATAAATTAAAGTATTGGCGTATTTTGGTATTATATCAATTTATTTGAAATTTTATCTTAGTCTTTTTTTAATTACGTGCAAATGTATCTTCTATCCCTCTTCCACCTATGGACGGTGCAGTATAATTTTATTCATTCCAATTGAAAAGTTTAGTGTAATACCCATCCATCATTTATTATATACTTCTGAAAAGAACTCGACCTTTAAAATGGGGTCAAGGATTGCATGAAAACAGTGGTCACAAAATACTTTTTTTTAATGTAAAAATGCAATCAGTACCCATAAGTCACAAATGGTTGCATATGGAATTGGCAAACAAATTCGAACAGGAATGTAAGAAACTATTATTACGAATATTACTGTCAATTATTTCAGTTTATACCAGTAGTAAAGTGCACTAATGCAATACTTATCACGCACTGAGGTATGATTTTGTAGTAAAAATATTTTTTTACGTGAAACTACTAATTTATGTGTGTTTGCCATCGCACGTGTCAAAAATATTAAATTTATATTATGAGCCGTCGTCCAATTAAAATAAATGGAACAGAAACAATTAAAATTTATAAGTCCGCTGAGAGTTCACGTGAAAATAACCTAGTTTAAATGAAAGCACTAACGCGGTAGAAAAAAATATTGAACCTTTTTTACAAAGTAATATAATTTTAATTTGCAACCCGCGAACAAGATGTTTCGTGTTCTAGCGGTGGAATACAGACACTAAGTTCGCAGTTTCAGCCATTTACTTTTCTGTATGACTTAGCTTTAATAAAACGAATGACTTAGAGCCACCTGAGTTACACCACGCTCTCAATTAAGCTCCCTCGAAAAACCATTCGTAATTTTTGAACGATTTACGGACAGAATCGATGCCTAAATAACGGCTATAGAGTTTAGTCATCTCTGTTTCGAAACGCAAAATCGTGAGACAAGTAGACTCTGAGATAGCAAAAGCCTTTTCCTAGGTCAGCGTGCTACATCTTAGACTGCACCTTACCAACAGGTGAGCTGCAAGTCAAACCCATGCTTCCTTTACTTTACTTAAATAAATACTTTGCGAATCTTATTAAATCAAATTTACACATTACGTGTAACTGGTTACATAATAAGATTTATGTGTGAAACGCAAAGTTAAAATCAATATATATTTATTGTGGACAATAAGGTCTTACACACACCTACACACATATTAAATAAAAGCGTGTAAAGATTTGCATTCAATCCCGGAAGCGCATTGAAGACATACAACCTCATTCGATTTCAAGGCTTTTATCATGGATACCTAAACTGCATGTACACCCACTATATAATAATTACGAGTAGCAACGCTCTAAGCGTACGTCAAACGGTACCAACTTTTCCCCTTTCAAAAGCTCTTCGCCGTCCATATTTTTTTCCGATAAACCTCTATATGCTTGCTAAACAAACCGCTTTATTTGCTCCAAGCTCGCATGGCTAGGCTTATTTTGAGCCAATTTATAAGTTTACACAGACAGCGGGTCTTTATATATCAGGATTTTACGTTTAGAAATTAATAAAAAATCAAAAATTCCAGATCCGTTTTGAAGATAGAACTTTTTGTGCAGGAGTTGATTATGAAAATATTGATCTAACTGAAGTGTTTGCATTGAAGTGTTTTCGTATATTTCTGGTATCAGAAACGCACATGCGAATAATTTCAAATTAATAGAAATAAAGACAAAAGAAATGAAAAGACAAATCTTCATTTACACAATGTAAAATTCATCGAAGGGTAAATGTTACACATAAAAATGACATACGGAAAAAATGAAGATTTGTAAAAGACATTTTATAACTCAGATGAATGAAAATGGTCAGTTTGGAGTCTTTTTTCAGCTTCTAAAGGATAGAGTGGATTTGGGAAATTGATCTATTGCGTCACCTGTTAGTGCAGCAACTCACTCGCATTGCTCGACAGTCACACTCATTAACCACTAAACCAACAGCCATATTTAAATATGATTATTTGTCAAAATATTTTAGACATTGACTGTCCAACACATCAATAATTAAATAATACTTTTAACATATTAAATAGATAACAAAATTAAGACAAGAATAGATTAAAAGAAATATTATTGTTATCTTAAAATCAAAATGAAAATCAACGCTGAAACGCTAACAAGCAATTGCTTGGTTAGCTGCATCAGCGTCGAAGTGCAGCGGGTTTCTGCAACTAAGTAGTTTACAATAAAACGGCTTGGAACAATTCTCTTCGCAGATCTTAACAATTTTCCTTCGCGGATTTTAACAATTTTCATCGCGGATTTTATTTAATTTGCTCGACCGTACCCGGCGCTGTTACCGACCCTCCACTCGGCGGATTCTGGCTCGAAGTGTAGCTGCGTCATAGATTGTATTGCGATTTCTTAATACATTTTGCTGCATTAGTAAATGAGCTAAAGGTATATTATTTCAATGATGCATACGAGCAGACTCGAATGCTTATGGCTGCAGTCTTCTTTGCGTTCTATAGAAGAGAACGACGTAGTATAAAAGAAGATTTAGTGATTAGGAAAAAATAGGCAAGCTCAGGTGATTTGGGCATGTAGAAAGACTGAATGATGGCAGACTCACGAAAGAGATTTATAAGGCCAGTAAAAATGGTAGAGTCGGAAGAAGTAGACATAGGCAGACGTGCTTTAATCAAATCGGAGACGTACTTAGAGAAGATCAGGGCAAGTCAGTATGACGACTTTGAAGAGTGTAAAAAAGGCGGATAAAGTTTGTCAAGACCTAGTAACTACCCTTAGGAAAATCAATCGAAGGTCCTCACGACAAATCGCATACCAGTCGTGACGTGTAAAGCGTCGTTTAATGGTCGCTGAACTCTTCAATCTATTATTTATCTGTACGCTGTCACGCTAACCGTTTTACATAAACTATTAATAATGTTTGTACTCTAAGTTTACTGAGTACTACGAGAGGTTGGTTTTGTTAATTAATGTGTTCTACTTAATAACTTTTTAATGAACGCTAATTTTAACTAAACAGCCCACCATAATACATGCATATATCCAACATCAGCAGTATATTCATGAAATGGCAAAGCTTCTCGAAGGTTTTATCACAGTAAGAACGTAAGGCGGGTACTTCTCTACAAAGCACTTTCATCGCCGCGTCTTGCTGTAATGCAGTCGAATTTAAAAATGTTATTAAAACAACAGAGAAATAAAATTCGACTTTATAAAATTTAACTAGCTAAGATTACAATCTTAGCTTGATATTCCGTTGCTGTCGGTTTAAATCCACGCACGCACCAATCTTGCAAAGTAAGGTGAGTACACTTTAAAAACTTAAAAAACAATTGCTATAAAGTCGATTGAAGCTCACCAATTAACGTTGTAAAACAATACAAGGGTTGATAACAAAATTCCAATTCAACAAATTAATTTAAGTTAATTAATATCAAGTATACTGTAGGGTTTCCTCGTTTGCTGGAAAATCTGTATTAGTAACACGTCAAAACGAACAGAACTCCGATTTAACGAAAGGATATCGTGATTTTCTTTTAACATTAACGTGTATTCATTTTAAGACCGCAAGTGCACGAGCGACGGAGGGAAAAAGAAAAATCCGCTCAAATGAGTAATGCCATACGTGGCGGGCATTACAGACGTTAAGCTCTAGCCACACCGGTGTGAATTTAAATTTTTTTTCCACCCTTTTATTGTTCCACTGGTCTACTCGGGTCTCCTCTGATAGTGAGTTTTTTAAGCTATACCACGCTGGCCAAGTGCTGATTGGCCGAATTCACACACACCTCAGAAAATATTATATACTTAATAACATCTTTAAGCAAGCAGTGATAGTTTAGTGGTGTTTAAATTCAGCCTCCCCCAGCCTCTTGATCGAGACGTTAGAGACCCTGACAGCTTAACCGGAGGTCGTGGGTTCGATTTCCGTTCAGGACGAACATTTATGTGATGAGCACATTTGTTTGTTCTGTCTAGGTGTAATAGAAATAGTATATCAATCGTCTAGCTACCATAGAAAAGCTCTGGCTAGTTCGGAATCAATGATCGTGTGTGATTGTTCCAAGATGTGGATATCACGATTCCAATTCATTTCAGGCCCGGCTTCAACTAAATGCGGGTACCTTTCCTGGCAACTCCACTGTGATTGTAACCCGTGCGCACATTAGCGGCACGTGTTGCTCGCTGCACGCGACCTCCCATTGATTTCCAACGTTGTTTACCACTAACGACGCTAATCTTACACAACAATTAATAAATCGAGCGTTTGGCACTGTAGTTTAAATCAATCCCTGCTACGGTCCCGGATTCGACGGCAATCCGGAGAGGTAATCGAATGTATAAACGAACCAATTATTTGTGTGGTAGCATGATCTAATCCTGTGCATCAAATATAAGTGGTCCAAGATTCCAAATTCAGACTCAAATTGTTTTATTAAATTAAAGGTTATTTATGGATATAGGTAGTTATTATTCATCGGCTGTATTCGACAATATTTTGCTGTAAGTATATCAGGTACAAGTATATTTTAACATTGGCGGAAGAGACCAGAATATATATAAATCTGTTTCCAACTCAGATACTACTGCACCAGTATTTATGTAACTGTATTAAAATATATATAGAATAATATGTATAACGTAAACTTAACGTATCCCTCATGGTTGCAGCCTTTTTAATACCTTACTGCTGGGCACATCTGTCTCCTGCAACCGCGAATATTCTGGGCATACTCGACCACGATGATCCAATGCAAATTATATTTTCTCATGAAAATTTATTTTTCTCTTTCTCCTCTGTTTATACTCTATCTCAAATGGTTTATTTTCAAAAACGTATATCTCCTCCATACTGTTCAAGTTACTTCATAACAGAAAAGTATAGAACGTTATTTCTTTTACCTTTTAACAGAAAAACCAACTCAAAAAACTCGGTCCAACCGCAGAGCGCAGTCAAAGAGAATTTAGCTCAAGTAAGCGGGACGAACTCAAAACATACCGGCTATGAGAACGCTAAGCTGAAGTAGTGAAAACAAAAATCGTATGAATGGATTTTCAAAGAGAAATAAGTAGATTAACGAATGCAGTGGTCCGTGGAATATATGCCGGATTTTTTCAGGCAACCTTTTTCAGGAACACACTGTATATAACGCATTATGTAATACAAGATACCGTGTGTTCGCTAGTAAAACAATACTGACATTTATTAAGTCCATTTGCAAATTGTTTTATTAATTAAACTTCGTCCCGCCCCCGCCGCAAAAAATGTAATTATTTGCGACATCACATTAGAAACCTCAAAAATTGTATTTCTCTACTATATAATGGATGTTATTATACATATAAACCTTCCTCTTGACTCACTCTATCTATTAAAAAAAACCGCATCAAAACCCGTTGGGTAGTTTTAAAGATCTAAGCATACATAGGGACAGACAGCGGAAAGCGACTTTGTTTTATACTATGTAGTGATATACATATGTACATTGATAGTAATACACCGTTAAAGTTATCGTTAAAACCCTGGTAAAATATTTACCAGCACTTTATTAAAACAGGAAAATATAAAAAATGGCTGTTTCAGTATCGCTCTAGTCCGATAATGAGCACACGTGACAATGTATCATGCGTGCCAATGACAGCTAGCTGATATTGACATGTTATGCAATTCTTGTATACTGTTATATAAATTGTATGTATGTACCTCTACAACCTAAGCCTCAACTGCAAGCTACTACTATGTAGATATAGTCAGTAAATATAGTTTTTTGGTATTAAAAATAGAACCTTGAACTGTCCTCACTGTCTCTATATCATTGTCTTTATATTATTGATCAAAACTTAAAAGATATTTTTTTACGTTCATCTTCAAGTCATCATTACCTAAAATACAAGGACTCTTTATAAAATTGTATAAAAATCTGTCCAGCTACTGATCCCTGTAACGTGATAGACAGCTAGACAGACGGACAAACAGGAAAACAAATTAACACACAACACATGGACACACTGAGAGACATTTAGACATACTGACATTTTAACTGACAGACAGAGAAATAGACAGTTATATTCAGTTAAAGACATAAAAATATATAGGTGGATAGTCAAACAGACTGAGGGACAGAATATATTTCGCATTTATATAAATATGGATTATGAAATAACATGTTCGAAATATGCAGCACTCAATATTACAATCCTCTTAAGTTCACTATTCGTTTTAAGCCTCGTACGCGCTTCAAAACTTCAAAAGCTTTGGAAGCTTCTTCGGGGGAATAATAAGCTTTTCATCGTCGAGGGCTTGTTCTGGTTAATTTTCATTTTGCATTTCGTAATAGTGTTCTAAAGATATTCAACGATAAAAATTAAATAATATTTATTAATCCATCGTACCACACCAACGAGCTTACTATCGTAAAGCATTACAGTTTTTTGCCAAAAAGGACCAGGATCCTAGTAATAATAGAATCTAATATGTTTGAAACTATGCCAACCTTAGCGAAGAAAAACAAGCAGAAAACCGTTCCTCAGATTTAATACCTAAGATTTAGATTCGGAACTGTCCGGTTTTACTGGAAAATCTTAGGATTAGCTGCAGTTCAAACTTCTACAGTAACACTTAACACGTGACAATTTAAGCAACTTTTTTTTTATAAGTGTATTAGCATCAAAACACATACTGGTATGACTATATCGGGTGTGCCTTATTTTCGGGTCCCAAAGCTCCGCCGCGCCGAGCGAGTTCGTTTATTGTCCAAACACGTGGCGCACTGCAAATTACTCAAAGCGTAACAAGTTTTACTACAAAAATACACACGGACGAATGCCCCGCAGCTGAATCTAGTTGAAAATCATTTCGTTCTCATTACTTTGGGGGAGGCACTTGGATTGCGAATGAAATAGAGCGCTCTGAAAAGTTTAAGTTTCATTTTATACATACATGTGAAAACTAAACAGCCTATCTGCATTAGAGCTATTAAAACAAATTCAACAAAACGAACTTAAAGTGAAATAAAGTTTAAGTTAAGTTCACTTAAGTTGTAACGCGTTTTGCGTCCAACTGAACACAGATCTCTCCTACAGAGGCTGGAAGCTAAAAGCATACTCTATTAATATTCATAACTATTAACACACACACACACACGCACGTACGCACGCACGCACGCACGCACGCACGCACGCACGCAAGCACGCACGCACGTACGCACGCACGCACGCACGCACGCACACACACACACCATCGCGTCAGGTCACTAATGACTAATGACATACGAATAGGTACTGATCCAATACCAAATGTCTCTATCCTTACAAACCAGACCGGGTACTTCAACATTGAACAGCCTTCATACATACGCACCGATTTCGGATATAATACTTCAGGATAATTAGTCTGTTAATAAATAAATATTAATAATAATTTCCAATTGCAAGTGCATCGGGGATACGAGCGATTAAAACAACATTTCATTTAACTTAATATTTATTGTAACATGTTATTGCTTTTAAAGTAACGTTCTCAACTTAATTGAATGCACTCTGCATTTATTTCAGCTGTAAGGCACGCACTGGAGGGCAAACTGTGATCCGGAAGTCGTTCGGCAAACAGGAAGTACGCTTTGCAAATCAAATTAGCGACTTGATAACAACGGATGTTGTGTAACAAAATAATGTCAGTGTTAATCTGCTACAATACCAATTACAATACAAATTGTGCCTCGTAATAGTACTGAATTTAGTAGTGGTTTTTTTACATACAATAATTCATGTGTAGAGATTAAAAAATAGTGTACCTATCTAATATAAATTGCACCTATACTAACATATTAAATGTTACTAATAGTCTCATTTCTGTAATCCTGTTACCAATTACTGATAAATTCTTATTAATAACTAAAATTTTATTAATAACTAAAATCTTATTAATAACTAAAATCTTATTAATAACTAAAATCTTATTAATAACTAAAATCTTATCAATAACTAATATTTAATGAATTGCGCTAAGAGACCTATATCAGTTTTTAGGACCGTTTTAAAAAATAAATTGTATGTAGCCAACGTCTTTTTTTTGAGGATAAAGTTATCAACGAAAACAATTTACAAGTTTTAACAACATTAAAAACAGACAAACAGAGTTACTTTCACAATTAAATTGTTGTTATAAATTAAAGATAACAGAAAAACAATAAAATATTTTTATTAATAACTAGCTGTTACCTGCGGTTTCGCTGGCGTGACACAAAGAATTTATTTTGTTCTCACGTTAGTACGTCCGTAATGCTATCTATAATGGTTATTTGATCAAAGAGTGTTTTTCCGTGGATATCGGATAAATTTTCGGGAAAAAAATATCCTATGTCACTCTCCAACCTCTCAACTATCTCCATACCCAAAATCACATTGAGACGTTGCTCCGTTTGAACGTAAAAGAATGACAAACAAATACACTTTCGCATTTGTAATATTCGTATAGATTTTATACCACCCAGAAAATATTGCAAAGCGTACCAACGAAATCGCGTGCCAACACGATTACTAGAAAAAGCTAAAATAACATTATTTTGAAATACGACATTAACGTTTTAATTCAAAGGATTAACGAAGCTACGGTGCACGTGAAAAGCGCCACACAATAACAATAAAACCTATTCCACTGTACCTCAAAAGCCCTAATGGAAAGCGTAGATCCCCTTATCACAGCTGTCATGGTGGTTAATGGTTGATGGTGATCGCCAACTTGCATTTGTGTAATTGCCTCGAACAAGGCGTGACTGTGTGTGAAATATTTTGTCATTTCGCCACCCCCTCCCGCCAGGTTGATAACCTTCTTATTTAAGTGCACACACACAGATGTACTCTAGCTCTAGTTTCATTTGCAAACCGTACGTACCAAACTATATTATTTTATTACATGTTTTAGTTTTTTGTAATCAATGCAACAATTTTAATTTTAATTTAAGGTGTGTTGTTTTAGGCTATGTGTGTTGTGTAATTTTAATTTTAGTAATTTGTTTTAATTTCCACTCAACATATATTTCTTTAGAAGAATTACAAGTACTTCACAATCGACCCTTTTATTGATCCTTTATTGGAATCGCATGGATTCGAACCTGAGACCACCGAATTGGGAGTAGGAATCCTAACCAAACCACTAGAAGTAATCTATGTGGTTGTATACGATCTTGATCAGATTCGATAATATATCAAATCAAGCTTCAATTAGTCTTTACTATTTTGAATCAAAAACCTGGTGCCGTTAGAATAATGCATACAAATCAAATATGTATAAACACCCTAAAAGAATGCCACATCCAAACTTGACATATTAATTTTGTTAACCAACAAGAAATACTTTAATATCCAATATAACAATATATTTATGTAAGGGATTTCACGGATATAATATAATAAAAAATATTTTTATTATTACACATTTGAATAATACCTACTAAATGTATAATGAATTTTAATAAACATTTTACCAAATTCGGCAAATGAAATTGAATTGTAAAAATTTAATTGTTAAGAACATTGAATTACACCAAAATCGCATTATAATTATTGTTATATCATCAACAAAATGAATAACATAGAATTTCACTACGAATACAGAAAGGAAATGATTTAGCGCCTGCCAAATTTCAACAGCAAAATTTAAATTACACTGGTTTGGTTTAATGCTGCAAACGTTTTACAAGGCGCAAATATATTTTCTTAAGCTGCACATTCTAATTACATTTGCAGCATGCGAAGGAAAAATTAGTCTTCGTTCCCGACAGCCGAGCAATCCATCAGTAAGACGCTAAGTTGCTAACGGATTTTATCTTATTGGAAGTGTTGGAGTTAGCTTCGTGTCGTAACAACATTTCATTGAGTTTTCTCAATATATTTTATACCGTACCATTTATAAAGATACAAAATTTATATTTAAAAACAAAATATGTCACACTGTAACGAAGTTTTGAGAGGATAAGGCTTATACATATCTGTAAAGACAGATACTTGGCGCTCAGTGCTTTCTGCCTTCCCCTTTATGACCTCTGCCACTTAGCGTGATGGTGTAATAATAACACTACTATTTTTAATGGCAATTTTGTACATAGCTTCGATATTCTATGAAGGTCGTGTAAAATCTTAAATACCAATACCCATCAATCGATTAACTATCACGTCATGGAAAAACTTTTATAAACCAATCTTGATCGAGTTAGGTATACTCGAGCAGTAAAATACTGTTCGAACTGAACTTGAGACCACTCAGACGGACTCTCGAGGACTCTAGTACCCTCGAACGAATTCGCTTTTAAACCGAAAACCTTGAGAGTTACACGATCCAAAAGAACTAGTGCTTTGCTAATAAAAAATGTCTATGTGATTGTACTTTTAGAGCCTATTTTCATGTAGCGAAAAAATGTTTATTTAATTTACTAGACATTTCATTTTATCCTTTCAAAAATCTACAATGCATATTATTAAGCTGTTTTATTCTGAATACCAAATGAATAGTCAGTGCCGATTCATTACTTTTATTTATTATCAAATTACTATTCATCAAAATCAAATCAACCTTATTTTTCTTTCAAGCAATTTTGAGAATTTTGATGTTAAAATATCGTGGTTACTAAGTAATTTCAATTTTAATTGCAACATTTTTGCTCATTGTCAAATTTGTATGTCCGATTAAATTAAAATCACACACTGGTATCCAATATCATTATGGATTTAAGTAAATTGTTCTTCAGTACCGGAAGGACATGCATCGCCTGAAAACATGATTAAATAAGTGAGCATCGTTCTAATTATAAGCATTTAAAGCGCCACATTTATAATGCAGCGGTAGATAAACAGAATTATAGTTGTACATAAAACGTAGGGTTAGCAAATAAATGTGTTGCTATTGGTAGCTCGTTGGCGCGGCGCGGATTTGTCAGTCTCAACCCGGCATTGCGGGACGTGCCCGGGGTGTAGTGTCAGCAAAAACAATACTTAAATAAACATTGAATTAAATATAATTAAATTTATATTCAATTTCGCTATAACAGATGAATTTAAAGTTAAGTTAAAATGAATATTTAAAAGCAAAGTTTTCAATGAAAATATAACAATTTATGCATGTTACCTCAATAATATAGGTAAAATTGAAAGAAAAAAGTAATACCGAAATATTTTCATGGTTACCCATAAATAAACATATTTAAAAAAATCCAAAAACGATTTTCTGTGAAAAGCAAAACATATTTAACACGAAATGTAAGTAGATTAAGTGGATTATCACTTTGCAAAATCAAGTATCGAATGAATTGTAACATACATTAGTAAAGTCGGATATTATTAACAAATATCTTTGTAATCTACTAAGTACTAGTAAATAACTACCTAACGTGGTGACTGAAGGTTTCCACTGTCTACGATCCTGAAACACTTTTATCAAAGCTTCTACTTTCTTCTGTCTTTCTTTCTAAACATGCTCGTCTGGTAGAAGGACGTCTAAATTGGACATATTATAAAAACCCACGATCTGGTCTATCTCTTCCAACTTTGTTCACACTCGCTTCACACTTGTTTCCGAATACTATAAAACAAATGTGGTATTCGTTTTGTGTTGTAAGAAATTCTCCATTAAACTTTTCCTGCGCACGGTACACAGTACGCGCACGAGGTTTCCAGATCCTCTTTCAGGCAGGAAATTGAGTGAATGTTTTCCAATTTAATCGCATCTGCCTGATACTTCACGGTCCGAGCCTAGAGAATACCTACGTGGGTGGAATTTACACTTGCGAACATTTGAATTTACGTTTTTTAAGAGGATTGAAAAAAGATGGACTGCTTCCATGTTCTAAATTCGAATAGCATATTAAGAGTAACTTATACTTTTTTTTATTTACGCTGTATCATAGTGGCCTGTTCGTTGAGTAATTTTTTTTTATAAGTTCTACACCGGCCAATATTTGTGTGATAGTATCAAATATTTCTTGTGTCTGAATGCAAAAGTAGTTTCAAAGTTCGTTCTTTTCAAAGAGTTGAAACAAAGGCTTTCACTTGTAAGAACCTAAATAGTATAATACATTCATTACACTGACCAAAATATACTTGTCATAGAAAAAAACTCTTATAAAATGAACAAATCCAAATTAATAATTAATTAGTATGACCATATCTTTACAATAAACTCTATATACTCTATAAAGGTCCGTAATTTTCCAGCCAACTCCCGCTCAATATCACTTCATATTAAATTTAACGCCAACTTTAATTAAACCCGTGCTACGGAGAATCTACAATTAACTGTCAGTAATTTTCATCACGACCCCTTAAATATATTAAATTAACAACTTGGTATTATTTAATTAATCTGCTAAGTACAATAAATTTATATCGTCTTAAGAATAACTTTGCTGATAAATTTCATATCGAGAGTTATAAGGTTCGCAGGGAACACGAAATAATGGTTGGAAAATTGGTAAATACTACGTATCCTCATTATAGCAATATTACATTGTAGAGTAATATAACTACTAATAACCTAACAACTAATAACCAAAATAGACAAGTAACTCATTAATTAGTACAGTTCTAATTAAGACTACTAGATCTACTAGTTCTAGACTAGACTAGACTAGACAACTAGTTCTAATAGAAATAATATAATCATTTTAAAAAGTTATAGAAAAACAATTTTCAATAGATGAAAAAAATCTGAATACCATCATAATTTCTAAATATGTTTTAAATATAATACACGTATAAACAAATTCACGAAATCCTCTCTAGTGTTATCTGATTTATTTTAGCAAGGATTAAAATGGTTAAGAAAAAGATAAGAAATGGCGAAGATGGCAATTATTTCTGTGCGGGAGTTAAACGTTCGGGTAACGTGTATAATGTGACATAAGAAGTGATTCGTATGAATAATTCTGCAGAAATTGCAGAGTCACGTACACGGCTAATTTGAAAAGCGCGGGGAATTGTTGGAATTACACGCGGGGGTTATTACCCCCGATGTATTCATTGCACCTTATACAGTTCGAGACAGAGGTGAACGGGATGTATCTAGGCGTGCGTGATTTAACTAAAGATGCATACGTTCCCGGCCGACCAATTCCAATCAGATATTAAACTTTATTTGAAGAAAATTTAAATTTCAAGATTGAAACGCACGTAACAGGTCAGAGGCGCGCGCCAGGATTTCAACCCAGACCTCTGGATTGGGAGGCTGAAGTGCAAACTAAGCAATAATTATGCAAAAATTGCTATGACCAGTAATTAAGTAATTCTGTAAGGTAATATCAACTCTAGATAAATCGCAAGAAGACACAAGGAAAGCAGGCTCGCATCAGCGATATTTCAAGAAGAGTATTCTACTATTTAATACTCGCGCCGTTTTAACGTCCATTGCCGTCCGCCCGTACTGCTCGCTAACGGTTATGGATGGCCGGCGAACGATGAAAAACTAATTTAGAACAGGAACTTAAGGCACACTAAATTATTTTAAGCAAGCAACTGAAGCGCTGTTTTTGCTGGAACACCCTGTTTTTGCGCCACGCGCCGCCTTAAAGCGCTAGTAAGCATGTTTTTTTGGCTAGATTTAATACAGCCAAGTTATGAAATATTGTTCGCGTCGTTTTTAAGGTAATAATTTATAGTTACTGATATCAGAGGTAAATCAACTTCCTAAGCTGTTACTTTCGCACCTTACCTTGGCGCCCCAGTGTTAAGTATGAAGTAATATCAAATGTAAGTAACTTATGAAGTGTTTAGCTAAACTAGTTCGATAAAACATTATCAAATTAAACAGCTTAAATGTATCTTATGCGGCTAACTTTCAGAAAATTCAATATTTTTGTGCTGCTAATTAATAAATCACTATTATTCAATAATTGTTTATAATAATTGGGACAATTTTGCACTACGCTATTTGATTCGAAATTAGGCAAAAATATCTGTGTTATGGTAACCGGACAGCAGCATATTTTTAACACACCCAGACACAACACACAAATGTGCTCTCAAATGTTTGTCTTGGGTGAGAATCGAACCTACGACCTCCCGCTTACCGCGAGATCAAAAGACCAGACAAAGTCAGGCAATTAAATTTAATCTGTGGACATGTCTATCTTAAAGACATTTTTTTGAAATTTTGATAGCTTTCAAAATAACGTAAATAACAAGCTCGCAGTGCTTAGCAGAAAATTCACAGCCAAACCAAACTTGCCTCACAGGAAACAGTCTAGACGGACGCGAAAAAAACGATAGCACAGACAGACTGCAACGCCGCCGAAATGAATTTATAACTTCCTTGAGTCCCCAGAAGGTTTTCATCATTTTAATTTCAATTATTTATTACCTTATACCCTACTAATAGGTGATGGCCCTAGCGGTTTCAAAATCAGCCGCTCACCCCGGAGTACTGGGTTCAAATCTTGACACGCACCTCTGACTTGTTACGTGCGTTTTATAACAGAAAATTTTAATATCATTCGATACAACGGTGAAGGAAAACATCGTGAGGAAACCGGCACACCTTAGAGACGATAATAGACTTTAGAATGTTTGCGATGTGTGTGAATGCTGCCAATCCACATGACTGGCGTGGTAGACTAAGGCGTAAAACTCTCTCACTATGAGAGGAGACTTGTGTCCGCAATGGACCATAAAAATAATAATAGGTTTTCTTTCGAAATAATTATCGAGAGAAATTCTCCAAAAATAATATCTGACTTCACAACTCACTGTACTGTCTGGAACTTTCTATCTCCGAATGTAGACTAACTCCAAATTCTTAGCCATTATGCAGTTTTCGAACACGTTAAACACATAACTCTCAGGGGGTAAGTACAGTCGGGCCCATAAATTGGGACTCCGCATGATTTAACTAGTGTTCGCACCTAGCTTGAACATTTTTATTTCCTCGCGCATTATCTAAACTTGAGTACTGTTGTGACGTAAAGTGTTTAAGATTATAAAATTTAAGGTAACAAAGGATGTGGATAATGAGTAATCGTTTTATTGTCAATTTGGGCATAAGCTTCTATATATTTGTGATAAGTGAATACGGAATAAAAAAGGCTGGACAGTGAGTCCAGCTGAAATATTTACTAAACTACTAAAATACGAACTAAATAGAATAAAAAAAAAAACAATTTACAACAATTCCTCTCAAATCATCTTAAAAAATTAGTATAAAACAATTTTAAGAGTGGAAATAAGAAAATCTTCATAAAACCACATTTGTACGTAAAAAACCTAATTGCCTTTACATTAAAAAAATACATTTATTTCTATGATACAAATTCAAAGACAACAATGTAACAGACCCGACTAAATTAACAATAGTTATACGTAAAAACCAACCATAATATTACCACTTGTGTTACCGACAGTACATGTGCATACATTTCGCCATATTTCGCGGCGCTCGGACCATAATCTTAGATCAGATTTGAATAACTTGTGGGAATAAATTCGGTTAGTATGAGCGCTGCTGATTTATATTTGAAGGTGGTTTTTGTTTGGGACCTCTCTACGGGCATAAAATTTACATATATGACTTGCAAGTAAGGCATATTCGTATTACCTCTGCTTGTAAAAAAATGACTTGGTTGAGGTCAAAATATGTAGAATCCCGTTTAAGACAACCTCTGCTTGTAAAAAAATGACTTGGTTGAGGTCAAAATATGTAGAATCCCGTTTAAGACAACATATCAGACCTTCGAATAAAAGGAAATCTACATACTCGTATATCTTATACATGTAAATAAAATTGAAGTGTCTCTAATTTGAAAATACAAACAAAAAGCAAGAGTACGAAAAACGACAAAATT
>DWEM01000475.1:0-18813 GCA_018245935.1 Agara belti belti
CTAAAGAAATCATCTTGGTGATGAAATACTTCGTGAGAAAACCTGCACGCCTTACAATTAGCTAGAATGTTTTCTGAGGTGTGTGAAGTCTGCCTATGTACTCGGCCAGCATGGCTTTTAAGTCTTCTCTTTATGACAAAAGACCCACGGATTCTCGGTCTAATAATAAAAAAAATCAAAGAGTTAAAAAAAATCTGTTTTGCTATAGGAAAAGCTATCAGCTATAGCACTTCCAACACCTAGGACGTTCTCCGTGCAGCTGTCCAGCGGCTATGCAGCAAAGGTACGGCTGCTGTTGCCGCCCGGGCTGCGGGAAGACGAGGTCACCAAGTATCCTCTGGTAATGAAAGTGTAAGTAGACGTTGCATGGGTTCCTTCAAGTGTTTGTTAGTTATAATAAACATTGTTAAAGGGGATAAAAGGTTTAATATGATTGTGTTTCTGCAATGTTAATACGTCGATTCATTTATTTCGATTTCTTTGCAGTAATGTTTTTTAATTTTTAAAACGAACAAAAATCACCTATTAAGCGCGAAAAAAGTTGAACTTTTTGAGGTTATACAATTAAGGTGTTCAATTTATCAGATTTGGATTTTAGTTTCTGTCAAATTTTCTCTTTTTTTAAATAAAGAACAGTTAGAAACATTTGAACACAATCTGCCAAACAGCAAAGCAATTTGTGGGCAGAACAATTTACATTAGGTGTTATGAATTGAGTACGTTTGTAATGTTGTGAATTTGTACCCAGTGACGGTCGGCCCGGGTCTCAGTTAGTGACAGAGGAATGGGCTCTCAGCTGGGGCTCGGTGGCCGCGGGCGCCGGGGCTGTGCTGGCGGCGGTGGACGCTCGCGGGGCCGCGGGCCGAGGGCTCGCCGCGCACCACACCCTGTACCACCGGCTCGGAACCATCGAGCTGGCAGACCAACTAGAAGTGGCTGAGTGAGTATTCCTAAATCCAACTGATGTGATCTTGGGACCGATAAATAATAACCTTTACTTGAATAAAGCCCGTTTGCGTGCGCTCTTTTGATTTTTGATTCTTGCTGAAAATTCTCACCGACACCGATGGTCGACTGGTAGCGAATGCTAGCTTAAATCCCCCCATTATACAAACAATAAAGGGTAAAAAATTAATAAGTGTTCTGTACAATCCACCAGGTACCTGCGAGAATCTTTGCATTTCATAGACGCGCGGCGCGTGGCGGTGTTCGGGCGCGCGCACGGCGGCTTCCTGGCGGCGCTGGCTCTGGCCAGCCCGCTCAACGTGTTCCACTGCGGCATCGCGCTCGCGCCGATCGTGCGCTGGCGGTACTATGGTAACGTACTGTTACATCTGGACTATGTACCCCTTTTAGCGACATTCATATTTCTATTTTTCACATTTCTCCTCACTCTGCTCCTCGTTCTCTTTGAAGCTTCCACACCGGACTCTGTCCTTAGGACTCATAAGTTACGAGTATGATACTGCTTATATGCTTGTCAGGTTTGTAAGGTTAGAGATATTTGACACTCGGTGCTCGGACCTGACGTGATGGTATCCTTAATATTGTTGGAGCAGCATCAGCGTACGCCGAGCGGTACATGGGCTTCCCGAACGCCACGAACAACTACCGCGGGTACGCGGACGCGGACGTCACGAAGCAGGCGGCGGCGCTGCACGACAAGATGCTGCTGCTGGTGCACGGCACCGCCGACCACAACGTGCACGTGCAGCAGACCATGGCGCTGGCCAAGGCGTTGGCCGAACAGGGCACCATGTTCCGCCAACAGGTCATATCACCGTCCTTTTTTATTTCATTGTATAACAATAAGAATATGCTTCTTTCGCCAACATACTACATCATAAGTAAGAAAAATAATTCAAGCGCTATTTTATTTGTTTCATGCTTTAGGTTCCTTTTTGTTTTTCAATATTACTTCCGTCCGTGTATATGTTTTTTTCCTTTCGTAGTGTCAATGTAGTGTATTTTTTTTTGTGTTTTCAAACGATTGCTCTTCGATTCTTCCTGGCCAATTATTATTAGTAGCCTTCCTCCGGGTGAGGGAAACTCGGACAATTTAAATACGACACAGTCTCTCATTTCTAAAAGCGTAAAAAAAAAAAATCTAAATAATTGAGCAATGGAAATGTTTCCTTTTTAACGGTGTACTTAACTTGTTTACCTCCAGATATATCCCGATGAAGGGCACAGCTTGGAGGGCGTGAAGAAGCACGTGTACCGCACAATGTCGGGCTTCCTGGACGACTGCTTCCGTAAACAGGTGCCGCCCGAGACCAAGGCCGGCTTGCGAAACGGTGGAAATCTTGACTGAGATACGTGGAAGGACGAAGAGTTTAACTCTTGGTGAGGACAAATTTTTCTTTTAGGTACTAGCCTAACCCAACGAGAATTTGCCCAAAGATTAAAATATATTTTTTTACAGGTAACATCGTACCAAAACATACGAAATAGTCGACAGGCATGTAAGAACAATTAATATACTGTAGTACAATTACTTCCATATCCCATTTAATAAATAATTTACTGCCAAAGAGTGGACTTTTCCATGCACATCAATACATGTATGTGATAATTATATAATTAAATTATATAAAACAAAGTATTAGCGAAATTGTGATTAACTGTGTTGCCAGAGTGAGGCTAATCGAAAACCAAACGACAAAAGTAAATGATTGTAGACCAACGCAAAGTGAAATGAATAGGGGTTTTTCAAAGGTAAAATTATTTTCATTTTGAATATTACAAATCAACAATAAAATGCGATAAACAATAAAGTGTGCTTAAAATATGTATATGACAGGTAGTTTGACAATATGTATGTGATGTGAGTCTTGTATTCTCTTGTTAGAATTCATGATATACAAGTCTTTACAAATTGACTTGGAATTGTAATGAAGGTTTGTTGATATTAATGAGAGGACCGGATAGGAAGCATAAAACTCCCGATATAAAATCGCCAGCAGAATTTGTTTAAAAATAAAGCGTGTTCAATTGCTGATTTGTAAGATTCTGTGGAAAGAGTATAGAAAAAAAAATCAATCTTTCAAATCCTCCTTTTGAGAAATTGTCTTGTTAATATCCATAACTAGTACTTGTTGCATGTAACATATTCGCGTATTTTCCAAATTATCTACAGTATGTTTGAAACGTAGTGTTTAGCGATGTGAAAAAATATCGTCGATTCAATTTTTAACTCTGGCAACACCATTAAAATGTTTGTCAAATTGAATTTGAACAAATTAATGTTGACTAATTTTATGGTTATATACAGTATGATCGTTACTATTCCGTATTGTTATTACTGCATGTTTATCGAGTTATTTTATTCCATTTAACTATGTATACTACTTGAGAATTTTATAACTTTAAAGACATTTAAAGTTCGATACGTTAAAATGCACATTTTTTTTTGGTTAACAAGGTTTTTTTGTTAATACGCAATATTTAAAAAGGCATAAATTCAATCGACGAATATTTTATTGACAAAGTAGATATTCTAATAAAGGAATTGAAAGTAGCTCTTTAGTCAATGACTTTGTGATTTTAGTCACTAAATTGTTAGGACGAGGCGGTAAATTAGATACATTTCACAATACAATTGTTGTTCTATCTGTCAGATAAAAATACTTTAACACCTCGTCACTTACTGTATATCGATGTTATTCCGAGATAACTTAAACGAGTTGTTAATAGCAACACTCGGTAAAAACATAAAAAAGGCCGCCAAATCTATGACATTTACTTGCACAGATGACAAAGTAATTTTATATCTGACAGATAATACAAATATAGGATGCCTAAATACCTCGAGTAACTCTAGTCCTGTTTTAGGTTATAAGTGAACGTTTTAAGCAACGTATATATATTATAATGGTGGGATGGATACGTTAAATGAAATCTCGAATGAAAATGGTAAAGTGTAATTTCTAAATGACAAATAATTGTACAGATGTAAAGAGAATAATGGTTATTTACTTAGTCTAGATGAACTACGCTTTATGTGTATCTTACAAATTTAACTATGGTTTTGTATTTTACACGTTAGTACTGAATCTTTGGATTGTAATGAAACTTAAGTAAACGTTGGTTGTCGAGAAGAATAAGGCTCGATTAAAATTAAGAATTTATATTGCATGACAATCAAGAAATTAATTAACTTCTTGTTTACATTGAGCATAGATTAGTTATAAGTGTATTATGATGAGGTAAATATATGTGCTTTTCCGCACGATAACACTTTGTATGTCAGGTAGATTAAAAGCCTAAAAATAAAGTAAGCACTTAATGTAAAGTTTGGCAAAGTTTTCTTTGTAAGATACACAAAGTTTTTCTTAGATGTAATTGAATTTTAAAAGTTGAAAATTGCTCATTCTCATACTTTCGAGTTTTGCATGTTTCTAGTCATCACATTGAACATTAATTATTATTATACTGATAGAATTTAAATAAAATTTTAGCAAAGACCAATAGTACGTTAAAATGTATTTTATTAAAAATTAAAGTTTTAAACTTATTAGTAACTTTGAATTTAGTAATTAGTAGATTAATTAATCCTAGGCACATTTGAAATTTTTAAAACGAAATTGTATAGCATTAATAAAAAATAGTGGGGTTACCACAGTAATATTAGACGAATATTCTTCCATTGCACAAATCAAATCAATTTTAGCCAATCATAACACCAATAAACGTGTTATTTTAACTGTAGTGTTAGCAGTTAAACGAAACTTTTAAACAATCAACTTTACAGTATCCATTAAGATTTTCACATTTAAATTTTTATATCATAACAATGATCTTTAAACAAGTAATTCTATTAGTTCCAGTGTTTCATAAATCAGTAAGGTGTTGTATCGTGAACTCAGTAAAGGAGAAACTGTAATGTATACAATATTTCAATACATCATGTTTACTAATACGTTACGTAAGTCTGTTTAATGCTCCTAAAAGTTCCGCTATTGTTGAAGTGATATTAAAATTTCCGATGAATACCACTAATAGTAGTCCTCGATCGCATTAGTAGGTACAAATCTTATTATCGTCAAAGCCATTATTTCATACCACTAATTCATACGAAAGTACGGGACTGTAGACCTTACTTACGTGTTACCTGCATAATATTTAAAATAGCAAGCTATACTTACCACAACCAGTGAAAGACAAGGTCAAGTTCTACAAGAAAAGCAGTAATTGAATTTGAAACGTGAACAGTTTATTAATAATACAATCGTGGCGTCTGTATGTCGCGAACGCACCCGTAAACCAGCATAAATCTCCAAACATTATGTGTCAATATAAACATTACATTACAATAGTGTTTAGTGCTCAATCTGTACGCTTCCAGTAACCGGGCGCGGTCTAATGCTATGTAGTTACTGCGAATTAATGGTTGACAAATTTCAAAAGAGCCAATTATTTAATCGGTTATTCGGTCTCACGAAACTTTTGTTGACCAATCCAGTTTTAGACATTTCTGGCAACACTGAACGGGACTAGCCAATCAAATATTGAATTAAGAATCGGTGAAGTGCGTACTTCACGTTCAAAAGGCAAGTAACGAAAGTAAATGAACTAAAACCTAAGTGCCAAATATGACGTTAATTTTGTTAAGGAATTTCTGTATAGATAATAATATGTAATAAATTATTGTTATAATGATAATATTATGTAACTCTATGTGTTTGCTATCAGGAAATATTTGTGTTGATAGCACAAAATAACATTGTCTAAACACAAATCGGGTACTGAAAAAATTGTTTTTTCCTAAATGCTCAATTACAAATGGAACTTATTACTTTGACAATAAAAAATATGTTCGTAACCATAAAACTTAGTGATATAACGTCATTATTATATAAATTAGGTACTTCTGACATCTATTTATTTATTTAACCTTTATACATTAAGCGGATAGAACGCCGATTGGCATTGTCTAGTTAGCAACGTATTTTGCACCACATTATTTATTACAAAAGAGAATTTTTTCAAATTTTTTAGGTTTAAATGATATAACACTTCAAAGTGTACAGCTGCGGAATCATTTATTTTATATTCTGACAATAAATAATTTCATTTTCGAATTTGAACAGATGTCAGAAACCGATGTTCTCGTTTTATCAGTAGCAATGGCAACACCGGACATCTAAGACTCGAGTCTATTTCATTTCGGTTTAAGAACAATAACTTTCATCATTGCTACTATGGCGGCTTAGTAATTTAAAATGAAATATGTTTAAGATGTTCTCAGAGTTACAATGTCTAGTCTTATATATATCTATATTTTTTATTTAAAAACGAAGATATAATTAATTATCACTGTAGGTAGTTTACTATGTAATTGGGGGATGGTAACTTGCATAAGGATAAGCGCACATTAAGTAATGTAATGATGTGATTTCTGCCTTCATTGGTGTTGTGTTTAATATTAAAAATGATAACGGGTCTAATAGCTAAATTTAATAGTAAGCACAAATAAATGAGAAACTTCTAGAGAAATAACCGGTACCAGTAAATAATGGTAATTAGTGTGACTTTTGTTATGTACGTAGAGTTATAATTAATACGTTGGTGTCATCACGACATATATAAATAGATTTTATGTATATTTAATAAAAGTTAATAATCTATTATTATTCGTTATAACAATTTGACCGGTTTTATTGGTTATAGCAGTTATAACGATACATCACTACCGAACCAATAAACAACGTTGGCGTTTATAATAAAACTATCAAAACTGTCAAATTCTGCTACGAATTAAAAATAGTGACAAAAATATGCAGCGTCATTTTCACTGTCCCATCATATCAATAGTCTTAAAACAATTATACTAATGGGCCATTTATTAGATACGTTCGCAAATGTCGAGGATGTGTATTGTTTAGTGTGACGATATAAATGAGGAATCGTGACGTCAGCTAGTCGCATTTTATTTTTAATTTTGAATATAACTATTTATAATATGCTATGCATTAGTCGCAAAAAGCCATTTATAGACGGGAGTATCCTTGATGTGACGTCATACCTATTAGGGTCACGGAAAATGTGACGCAACCTGATAATGGGAGGGGTGGGAGAATCAAAGTCGCCATATTTTGCGTAACGTATTTTACGAAAGGCTTCTAATCACTTATTTATTATATAATATCCAATTAATAAAATTATGTCTGTAAATCGATTATTACATTTGATGGTAATGTTAATAATTTTAACCAGAAAGTGATGATTACATTTAGGTATTTTACCTTCTCATTTTAAGGTTCTTAAACTAGATGATAAAATACTACCAATTGTAAAATTAAAACGATTTAAATTATCATTGTAATATCTCTTCCTTGTCTCGACCAATAACTTTATCAATTGTAGCACAGATACCAAAATATTAAGCACGTTTTTAAATTTACTAAGTCCAGATAAGACGTATGGATTACTTAATTTTTGAACGCTGTACATAGATAAATTTACGGGCGGCTTATTCAATTCTCTATTAGGATTTTCTTTTTATTAAATAAAGTTGGTAACACTGTCCCATTGTGTTGATTAACGCGTTAGGTTTTGAGCTACACGTAGGTTCTCAAAGGAAATGAGGAAAATTTTCATAAAATACATTATAGAACATGTCGTAATGACTTGGACGATTGCATGACATGTATAATGACACCCTTTTTCTGCTCTAATCGCCTCATTTGATCACCGCCTAAAACACCTACGGTCTCCACGATACTTACATTTTGATTATCCGTTTTATTACCAGTAAGCTCGTTCATGTTTGTGCTTTAAAAACTCGTGGTATTGTAAGTTATTAATGCCTATTTTCAAACCATTTAAATTTCTTAACATGTTGTACTATTTATGTAATATTGCAATTTACTTTCTGCTTGCCGTTTTGTTTGTGTACTAGTGGAGATTTTCGTTATTTGGACATGATTTGATTTAATAAAAATGTACTTATTTATAGGAATTGTAAATTTAAAATATAATTTGTATATGTTATTAAAACGTACAATTTAATGATTTATCCTGAACAGCTTATAGATAGTAAATATGAATTAAATATTTGTTATTTTTATTATTTTACAAATACAGTGTTATAGCAATTATATGGTTTTATGTATTTACAAAATCTATTTACTATTTACTAAAATTCTTTATAGTGAAAGCTTATCTAGCTATAAGAAAATTTTAATTAAATTGTTCTTAATCTAAGCTTTGTTGTACTTGCAAATTTTATTTACTGTTATCAAGTTACTTCCGTTAGATGTCCAGCTGTACACGGGATACCGTGTGTTCGGGACAGGACGGAACATGTCCCGTTGTTCCGTTCCGAGGCGGACTGATTATTGTTACTGTTATTTGTTATGTTCCTTGTTATCTTTCACTTCATCGAGACTATCAATGTAGTTCTATTACGAAATTCAATAAATACATACAATTATTCTATGATGTTTTATTTCGACAACTATTCCAATATAAATAAAAATGAAGTGTCTGTCTGTGATTTCATAATAACTGTGTTTTCACAATTGTTTATAGTTATTTACACGATACTAAAACACAAGCTTTTAAAAATCGTTGTTTGTCTGTCGTTCTGTTTGTTCGGGCTAATCTTCGGAACGGCTGAACGGATTTTAATGGGACTTCTACTGGAAGGTAAAGGAGGTTATAGGGCAACATATAAGCTACTTTTATACCGAAATTTCCTCAGGTAAGTTAACTTAATAAGTAATAACTTACCTGAGGAAATATCGGTTCAGACATACATGTATTTGATAGAATTATAAAACGCGGAGCAGTTTTTTTTCATAACTGCTCACTAAGAGATTATAGATACAGACAAAATAAGAGAATAAGTGTGAAGTGACAGCGGCCGTGACACGGCGCTCAGAATAACACAACTCATATGAAAATTATAAGGGCGAAGGTACGGTTAGCAAAAACTATACAAATTTGTAAATCCGCACATTTTTTATTTTTTCCAAACAATTTTTTTTTTTTTTTTATTTCTTTTATTGCACCGTAAATGAAAAAGAAATCACAGGAATTTTACAACTTAAAAGTACAATATGGCGGTCTTATCGCTATTAAGCGATCTCTTCCAGACTACCTTTGGAAGGAGGACATAATAGAAAAATTTTGTGAGGTAGTGTGCATAGTTTGAATATACATACAGTAAACTAATAAATACGTATATATATAAAATATTTAATAACTTAAGAAGTAACACAGAAGTAGTAAACCTCAGTACAGAAATAAGTTACAAACAACATAAGTAAATAGATAAGAAATCAGGGAAAAGGACTACACTGGGTTTAGTAGTAAGGTTCAAGGATTATAAAGATAGATAGTGATTTTTAACTTGCGCTTTAGAAATTAAATCGCCAAAAATATCCCTAAATCTTTTTGTCGTGGGTTCTACTTTAAGAAATTTACTTCGAGGAAAGTGATAATTGAGATTCTAATAAATCCGTCAATATAGTGACACATTGTAGAGACGCCATATTTAAATACACATTTTTATAATTGGTCTGGACTCATAAAAACATATACCATATTACGTATTACAAACTTAAAGGTGTCATCAATAGTGTGCCTTTTTAATTATTTAAGAATGCCAGAAGATTTCTTAAAGAGTAGTTCAAACATTTGATGCCAATCCCCTCAAATCAACCGTTCGTTATTATTTCAAAATATTTAAAGACAGAATCGTAAGCTTCGTCCGGTACAAATATTTTGGCAACAAAACTCCAGGACATTGCTGTTGTGCAAGCAGATAAAAGTATATGGAACCAACAGAGAAGTCGCAATTGGAAGCCGTTCCAACTACATCCTAGTGGAACGTAAATAAAATTTTATAAGTAACCTTTCAACAGCATAAGCTGCAACGAAATTGTTACACAATTTTTATTCTCGCAAAAATGATATAAAATACGTAACAATTGTAAGGAATTTCGCTGCTCTAATACAGAAAATACCAAACCGTATTTGTTACGTTTCAACTTTGAAACAATTCAATTGAAATAAATAGTAATAACGTCTACAATATCATGGGACGTACACACACACACACACATACTCACACACACGCACACACACAAAGCCATCAGATCTGAAATTTGGCGGAACTTTAATTATAGTAGCCAGACAGTTCATAAACTGCATGTATAAATATCTAATTATATAAATTAGTTACCAGTATATACACCCCGACACTTATACAACACAGGTAAAAATTTCACGCTCATCACAGTAACACTAGCCTTGGTTGGTAAACGAACCACAAGCCGCTAGCCAGGTTAGCTAACCACTAAATCGCGGGGCCTAAATATTTGTCAAACGAAAATGATTATCGTACAGCATGTTATTTAGTAGCCCGACAAAGCGGCTAAGTGTTAGATTCTCAATTTTATTTACGGTCCTTGTTTATTCACAAAGTGGGCTGAGGGCCGCCAAAGGTTGAATCTGTGTGAATATTTAAAATAGTTAGGTACTTCTTAACAATGGACAATTCACATTATTTATATTTCCATTTATTACCTGCAACGCTTAGTGTGTTGCTCTGGTGGGCACCTCAAAACAGTATAAATGGAGCGTACTTCACCACGTTGATCCTCGAGGGACTAATAGAAATGAACCCAGTATGACCAGTTAGTGACCGCCCCATTTTAAACCGCCTTTAGTCTTTGGCGACTCCTTAAAAACAAGGAAACGCTGATGTAAAATGTAAACCCGTAACCAATACAAGTACCGATAAGAAAAAAAATAAAAAAGATAAGATAAGATAAGATATTGCTTAACTTAACAAATCGTTTGTAATGTTCAATCGATTGAAATTTTACATGTAGTTTGGAGTCAGGTGGCCATGTGTGAAATTGCCCTAAAGTATTACTATTGTTATACTATATACGTTTACCATAAAAAAACTGGTCGCGTTTATATAACACTTATAAAAAATTGTTTCGAAACTTTATAAAAAATTCCCTTACTATAATGTCCCCTTCCTTGCCGCGATAAACTCATACCTGGCGGTCCACGCTTTATCCCTCATTCCCCACCCTACCCTCTAGGGACCGCTTCAGTTTCAATAACCGAGCTAAGCGGTAGGGTCACTTAGAGATTTATGAAGACCTAAAAACCATTTATATGCGTGTCGAGTTTCTATGTTAGTACCAAAATATTTACATACTATTACATTTTATTCTAACGTTAATTTCTTACCTCGAATTGTTATTCGCTGGTTTATTAATATTAGCTGCGTACAAATTGTATCTTAAAGTGCTACGCGGAGAAAACGTTTTAAGACACGATCGAGGAAATAAACTGTGCGTTTCCCTTATGGCCCAGCTCACCCTCCCGAGAACGCTTTAGTTTCAATAAGTAAGATAAGCGGGCAGGGTCAGCTGGGATTAGAACAGGGAAGTATGTGGTCGTTTTGGGTAATAATTCTTTGCTTTATCGTTTAAGAGCCACTTTATAATATAAAGTTTATCGTATAGTTCCAGAATTTTTTCGTTAAAAATATTTCGTAAAGCACAATTTCTATTTATATCTTATCTATCGTTAACAATTGACGTAATCAATACGCACAGGCGAAATTCGTTTCTAAAAGCTTAAGTTTTAAGGCACAAAGTCCCGTAACGATTCCAGTCGATCACTAAAGTCTAACAGATTACGAGCGAATCTAGGGTTTCCACTGATTTACTTAGTCTTCGTTTGCTAATTAATTCTTACTGAGATTATCCAACGTATCACTCGCCAACGTATCCACTGAGCATACAGATCAAAGGGTCTATGCACATGTTTACGTTTGGAATATCTAAACGTTTACTAGCAAATGTTTATCTTGAGAAACTATTGGTATTTATTTCGATAATAATAATGATCTGATTACAAACTTATATGGGCAGTTTTACAGTCAAACATAAAAATACTGAGGCGCATTAGATAAATATTTGACCTGTTTGGGAATGGAACTCACAACTCCCGACTCCGCGATCGTCTTCCCTAACCACTGCTCCAACAGGCAATCTATGTACATACTCCTATGTTCTTACACTAAAGTTATGACCTACCTTACGCATATCCCCTTTAAATCCGTTATAAATATTATAGATCCAATTTGCTAACTTCGATTGCTGTTGAGTCAGATAAATAGTTTGGTGAAACAGTTCGTACGTCTACAAATGTTCTGAAGGTATAGGAAATGCAATCAAGAAACTTCACCGCTGCGAGCTACAAAGCACTTTATTTGAAATTATATAAGAATCGGTCCACAACAGTTCTCACTTACGTCCATTTGAATTTAATCGCAGTACGTTTTCATGTTACCATTATTTCCGGCGCGAACAAAATATTGCATTCCATTTGACAAATGCATTCTAAATTTGAAATCCATGTTTTTGGCCGACGTTATTTAAGCCACGCGTCGAACTCAATACACTTGTATTACGACGATTCATGTGACATTTGAAACATCGAATTAAGCGGTCTTTCGAATGTTTTATGCCGGATTTACTTATTGCATTAACACATCGATCTTTTATACATTTTTTAAGAGTTTCATAGTACTGAAGTACGTGTGTATAAGTTGTTATCAACAATAATAACTTAATCCGTTTTATAGAATGTCTCCAGTATAATATTCCGTACTTATAAATATAAATGGAATATCTGAATTACCTATATAAATAATTTTCAGGACCTCATAAAAGTTTTGGTATTCTGTAGTTCGAGATATAAATTGCAGGTTTTCAGTATCTGGCGTGTAAACGAGATGTTGATATTTTTTTTTTATTTGTATAATTTGCAATATAACTGACTAATAATAAGTAATATATAATTATAGTAAAAGTAATAGTTAATAGTATCAAAGTAGAAAAGAGTCACTCTGACTTCTACATTCGAAACATATCTTAAAAACTTCTTTATTCAAAAACCAGCCGAGATAATGACGCTTACGTTGTATGTTGTCGATTTTGATAGTTTCAAGCGACTACAGCTTTAAGGTAATAATCAGAAAAAAAAAAAACAAAACACAATCAACTTATTAAATACTAGCTTTGCCCGCGGCTTCGCCCGCCTGGAAATCAGTGTCACAAAGTTTTCTTCTTCAAAGTTGCTACATTTTCTTAAAACAATGACTTTCCTGGAAAAACTAAAAAAAATGGGAGTAAAATGTAGCCTATGTTCACCCCAAGACACTCAAGTATCTCTATATGAAATTTCATGACACTCAGTTCAGCGGAATGGCCGTGATGATGTCACAGACAGACATACAGACAGACAGACAGACAGACAGATAGACAGAGTTACTTTCGCATTTATAATATTATATATAATATGGATAAGCAACATATAAAACAACTGAAGTAAGTTTGTGAACGAATATTGTAATAGTTTCATTCATACAAATGAACAAGGAAAGGCGAGAGAATCTCAAAATGACAGCTCAGAGCTTGTGTGAGCAAGCCTTTGTTCCTACTACTCAAATGTTCAGTGGGAACTGAGCAGGACTTGAGAACTCAATTAATGTTAAAATGATCACTGGAATTAAGATATTGCTAAGAGAACTTTATTAATTTTATGTGTTTTGTTGATTAAAATTTTTGCCTGTACTAATTATTCGGAAACTAAAACAATAGTTAACGTAGACGACTGGCAGAATGTTGCGCAGGAGACAAAGACAAAGACACACACATACACACGCACCCACACAGAGAGAAGGAGAAAGAGAGAGGGAGAAAGAGAGAGGGAGAAAGAGAGAGAGAAGACAAGACACACTTTGGTTCGTCGAGCCACCTTAGTAATTACTTACTAAGTAAGTAAGTAATTATTGGAAAAATTGATATAAAGTATTACCATAGTATTGTACCGGACTTGAGATAAATACACGGACATCTGATCGCAAACTAGACACAACCTGTAATATAGCGACCAGATAACAGTTAAACATGCACATATACTTAATATATATTCAATATTAATACAACCAAATCCGGTGTGTATGTATGAAGAGCGATGAGTGCAGAAGCATACCAAAAACCATAAATCTATATCTATATCTATACTAATATTATAAAGAGGAAAGATTTGTGTGTGTATGTATCGAATAGGCTCAAAAACTACTGGGCCGATTTCAAAAATTCACCACTTGAATGCTACATGATCACTGATCAATATAGGGTATATTAATTACAAGCTTTTGCCCGCGACTTCGTCCGCGTGGAGCAGTATGTGTCTGTATTATTTGCAATAAAAGTATCTCAGGAAATTAAAATGCCACACAAAGCTAGTATTCCACGCGAACGAAGTCGCAGGCAAAAGCTAGTCATTTAATAAACTGGTGATCCATTCGCGGACCCTGTCCGTTTGTTGTCAGTTTATTGTCAGTTTGTTGATTAACTGTCAAGTTGCAATGATATTTTGTCTTTACTTTGAATATTATATTAAACAATAAAATGAGGGCCCAAAATATTTATATTTGGTACTGTAAATTCTTTCGAGTATTTCTGCGACAAATGATCAAATAATGCACTTATATTTTTAGAACATGAGAATAGTGTTCTAGAACACATTCAGATTCCATAGTGGCGTCCGCATACCTATATAATTGTAGTGACAACCAAATGGTGCACACATGTTCTTCGGAAGCCGTGTGCTGTCACGAATGGTTCACCTTCAACCTGTTTTTTCATCTCCTTACATTCCTATTTGTATATCAAATGCGTATTATTTTCCTTATATCTGGATATGGATGGTTTTTACGTTATGGAAATAGGAAACGTCCCTCCAGTCCACATTAGAACGCTCGTGTTTTACTCTAAACTCGAAAATCGCATTAAAATATCATAAACATTGCTACTTAGATACAGAAATCGGTATTAGTATTGCTTCCGCATTGAATGTTATACAAAAATTAACACCTTCAGAGAGTAATGTATCAGCAGAACTAAATTCGTTTGAACACATGTTTTCGTATTGTGTTTTTAGGAGTAATGTCGATTGATGAACGAATAAACAGACCAACTAGGATAACAATTACTAAGCATTTATTTGTAGGTACCTACTTCGAATTCGTAGATGAAATAGTTAAAAGCAAATAAAACTTCATCGCAATAACGTTAAACTGCGATCGTAATATATTTATGTGCATAGTGAAATAAATTGAATACCTACTATAATTATTTATTTGTACAAAATCTTCACAGTCACAGGTCAATTGGCGCATTAATTCTGTTCGCACATTTAAAATGGGTATTTATTTCTTGTCGCGATAATTATCTTTCCCCTTGATATTTTAAAGTTTGTAGAAAGTAAGCCTTATATCAGTCATCGATACAATAATCGTTAGGGTATTCGATGTTGGTGTAAGTCTACATTTATCCTTGAACTGAATAATTTAATTGAAAACCTGTCTTTTAGACGTATCGATGGATGGTTTCTGAGAGAAAATGTTTAGTACATATAATAAGATCGCACCTTCATGAATCTTGATATACTCATAACAAGCTCAGAAAAACCGTTACACTGAAAGCCTTCAAATTAAGCATCACCTAAAAGTCTCAATCCTTTACAGTACCATATTTGGAGGCATAAAGCGTCAAGAGGGAATTATGAAAAACTCGGTCATCTCACTGTGAGATTGAAAGAATCTGGTCAGCTGTCTCTGGATGCAGATTGCGGAGATCAACGCTCCCATTGTGTCGGAGATGGTAGTGACAGAGAAAATTAGGCTCCAGATTCCACTGATATTTTTGTGTACGGAATAAGCGCGGGGGGCGGGCGGCCGTAGCTAGCTGGCAAGTATATATAGGGCTATACCGCACCGCGCCGCCCAGTCGCTCGTACACGCTTCATCCGGCGCTACGTCGCTCGCTGGGAGCTATACAAACATTGAACGTTTTCTCACATTGTTTTAATTATTTATAAACAAATTTTTTAATATTAGAAAGCTTAGTGGTTTTCAAGGATTATTCTGTGTTGTGTTGAAATTCTGCCCGCCCTAACGTATCAACGCCGGCGTGCACACGACCTGTAGCTGATACCGGGGTGGCCATTCCGCTTGTATATCAGGTGAGTTTCATTCATAGTTTTTTTTCTTAGAATTGGAGGGTTATCTCCATTTAAAAAAGGAATACAAAATTTTCTAATGTATCACTGTAAAACTTATGATTCTTGTTGTTGTAAGCTTAAAACTTAATTTATGAATTATGGTTAGGTTTTGGTTACTCTCTCAGGTTACATCTCAGATTTCAATTTTATAAGATTCTTATCTTTATAAAAGGATAAATATTTGTAGTGTTGGTTTTTAAAATATGCTTTGTTAAAATTTTCATAATTTGAGCATCATTGTTATGAACTAGATCTTTATCACGTAATCGTTCAGGCGAAACCTAAATAATTCTTATACAATTTGTTATCCTTTCAGTGCCAATTATAAATATTGGAAAAAAATATTAAACATATCATAATATATGAATATATTAATTGCGATTAGATATTATAAGTGACGAATGTAGAAAAAGCGCGTCAGGTTAGTAAGGATAGTGATATTTGGCACTCGGTGTTTGCTGCCTACCCCGCTAGGTACCGGGCGTCATAGTATAATAATGTATTGGGATCATATATTTTATTCTGCTCGTACATCAGGTGAGTTTTTATTTGGCTGCAATCCTTTATACATACATCTCACAGCCGACCGCGGCGCGTTGCCGCGTCTGCGGGAGGCGATTTTCATTTATTTTTGTAAAACTAATACGAAACATTAATTTGTACGAATACATAATTTATACGAAGCTGTTAATAGCTTCACGGCTTTTAAGATTATCGCGAACACGAAAACCAATTTATATTTCAGGTCATTCCGTAAGCCGCGCAAAAAAATTGTTTGTTTATCAAATACTAGATGCCGCCCACAGCTTCGTCCGCGTAAACCGCATAATAGTAACATAGCTTATGAATCAATCCAGTCTATTGTTGGAAATATTTACTCGCGAAAAAGTTATAAATCTTTTTTATTATCCAGCAGAGAGAAAGGTTATCTAATGATAAGCTCCCGTCGACTTTAGTAATATGTTTACTGTATGTGCGCAGCCAAATTCGGAAACTGTTTTAGGTATACTTTATCTCTGTTATCTATAAATTAAAAATCTTGTGTTTGTGGGTTAATACTATTCCTCGTAAATGATTTGAACGTTGATTCCTTTTTTTGTACTGTTGGGGTCAGCGGGATGGTTCTGATTTATTTATTCTTTATTTTTACCCATAACTTCATTATTGCGTAGGCTTCATAAGGGCGTAATGCACAGAAGCTTTCTGCGTCTGTCAACCGAAATGATAGTCCCAGTTTAGTTCGAGTTGACGGCTGGTTCTATTGTCAAAGTTCAGATTTTTTGTTTTTAATTTTGGTTTTTCCTCATAAAAAGTTATGTAATAGTAAATTTTCACTACGTTCTACGGGCACGGAAGCGAAGCCGCCGATAATAAGTAGATCTATTAAAATGTTTGATGAGAAACTTCATTAATCATAAAAATGTTATTACTTACTTAAAAATTGAAAAATACTAAATATTATGTGGTTACACGCGCGACTTAAATATAAAATACGTAATGTACGTATTTTCATTAACTCCATATATACGGTACGCTATTTGGTTATTTTCCACTAACATCGCCTCTGGAAAATTTGGGGAACGAGGAGACATTGATACACATTTATTATCTGTGCTGAGTTTTCCAAACTCATTATTCCGAGATTGTCGTCAAGCCAAAGGAAACAATACGTCGTCACAAGTATAACTACATATAACGTTTTATACATATACTTTATATAATACGTAATGTACGAAAACATATATCTTTCCTTTTGTTTCGTAGTTCTAAGTATTGACGATTAATCACAATTACACTGTGTATGTACAATGTACATATTACCTACTATGAAATTATTATCTGTGCCCTTGTGTATGCGTTTCGTAATATTAAATCTAATCTGTCATTCCCATTTTCATTGACTCTTTTATCGTTTCACGTGTGGATTGGTGAAGTTCCTGAGCCTTCGATAAAGTTATAAAAAACTTTCAGGCTTTCCTCGCTATGTTTTCCTTCTTTTTTTTAAAATCACACAATAATTGCACCACTTAACCAATGTCTATGGGATCGAATGACCTGTTTCACCACAACAGTGACGATCCGACATTGGATAAAATTTACAGGGCGAGCTATTTTATTCATTATATTTCTATGAACCTCTATCGGATTCGTCCGTTCATCGACTATAAAAAAGCAATTTTTGGAAATGTCGTATTAACACTTCTATTTTGTATCCAAATATAATTCAATGTTTTTTTTTGTAAAGTTGATTTATTCTACGATTGCGACGATAGGGTCGAGATCACAGAAGCTTCATAAAATACATGCAGTGCATTGAGAGGGATGAGACGGCTGGTTGTAAACGAGCCATAATAAAGAAAGAAAGTTCGAGAACTAAATAACATGTCTCAGCCATCAAGTTGATCAGTGAACGTTACAGTTTGTTTGTAGTAGTCACGCAACGACGCGGCAACATGTTGTGAAAACTGTACAATAAAGCTGTAAGACAGGTGTTTGTTTCTAATTCTAAAGCTAAGAAATCCGTATAACCCACTGTTTTATTTTCTCTGGAGTTTGTATCCTAAATTATACACGACGAATAGCACAATACGGATCTGTGTAATTAATTGTTTGAACGATTTACGTACGTCTGGCATTCAGAAGTACATATTTGTTTATCCGATTCCAATAATATGACTCGACTGAGAGTTCAGCGAGTACATT
>DWEM01000476.1:0-18794 GCA_018245935.1 Agara belti belti
TATTTATCCTAGGAAATTAAAATGCTGCCCAAAGTCACTATTCCACGCGGACGAAGTCGCAGGCAAAAGCTAGTATTATATATGCGGGAACCTAAATAACTGTATTTGTCAAAACCTCGATCTCCTGCTAGCAAACTTAAAGTACAATAGACATGCTATCGGACTCTCCAGTAGAGTGGATATTCCCGGCCCCCACCGCCCGACACCGCTCGGGTGCTCTTTCACTGAAATTCGATATAAATGTTTTGTTTTCTTTGTGCACTATTCAAGTTCGAAAATTATGCACGTGTCGCAAAAATCTAGTTTGGTTGTGCTTATGTTACGCTTTGGTTGACCACACAAACATACAACAGCGGCTTGCTCCTGTATGACAGCAGCAGCAGAACCTGCTCTCCAAAAAGACTTAGAGGCGATTCATAATTTCAAAATTCAGCTCTGAAAACTTCGTTGCCATCAAGACTGTCAAAACACTTCATGCATTTTATTGAAGCAAAATCAGTGATAAATTTTATTTCAAAAAAAGTTTTTCCATAATTTCTAACAAAATTATATCTACAATTGTTACAGGTCTTCGCATACGCATCGCGAATTTGGTGTTCAAGCTCCTGGCCTGCCTGCTTTACATCTTCCGCGTGTGTGCCGATGGAGACCCTATCAGCGCCTCGTGGTGAGTGCCTCCCGGCGCTCGTCGCGTTTTTTAATATATCATAGTTGATCTTTTGTGACGAGACATTCGTTAAATTGTACTCTATATCATAATTTAGCTCCTTTATTTTGAACGAAAGTGTTTAATATTTATAATAATATGTCAATATTGAACAATTAAAGGACAGATTCCAACTATTCCCAACTCTAAAATGATTTAACTGAAATTAAATCAATGTGTTCCAAATAGATCCAACGGACACACAAAGCCGAAGTAATTATGATGACTAAACTCATTAAGTGTATGTATGTACCTTATAATGAATAAAACAATTTGAATTTGAATTTGTCACTCTGCAGGCATCCGGTTTACTGTTCACGATAGATGGGATTCTGTAGAGCGACATATTCTTTGACCGAAGTGAACCATTCCCAAAGTCAGTCATTCATTGTGGCGGGAAATATTCCGGTCCACAAAGCCATGATCGGTTCAAAGTCAATAGTAATAATATATATACATATATAATAGCCTTTCAGCAATAATATTCATACTTGTCAAGACACTTTTTCTATTCCCTAATATTTCCTGGCTAGTAATGAAAAGAGCAATTAGTTGCAAACACATGGCTCTCGTTGAAGAACATTCATTATCGTAAGATTATAGTTTATTTGAGCACTAAATGTATTCCACATAGCAGTATCAAATTTGTAAAGTTCTTACAACAAATCTAACTTTCATTCGGCATGTCGTTCTGCTGTTATGGTTTGGCTATTACGAGCAATTTCGTTGCAAATTTTGCCTGGATAGCTATCATTCTCTTTCTTGTTATAGCGGTGCACGCAATGCTGCGTTCTACAGGTAAGAAATAGTAATAACCAGCATGAGAGACAAACCAATTTTGTCTTATAGAGCGGACGCACTGCTGCCCCTCCTGCTACCGTACTGAAACTAGATGTCCGTTTTAAGCACGTGTTTGAATGTTTCTCGACAGATCGCATCTCTCCCTAGTCGCTGAAAGTTAGCCCTGTTGTTTCTGTCGAGCACGTAGATAAAAGTCACGGCACCGACGGCATTCGATACTTAGCCGCCACCGTCTTACAATAGAAGAAATTGCACTATTACATTTCACTTGTACATAATATGTTAAAGTTCCACTGTCTGACCTTGCATTTGTAATTGGGATTGAATCTGCACAAACAACGCCAGCCACATGAGCACGACTTGAGCCCGAATTGCTGCAATTTGATAGTGACGTTAGTGCCCCTGATCGACGACTGTCGCTTCTACTTCATACTTCACCAATTCTGTAATATATAATGATGTCAAACTGAAGTACCAATCATTCCAGTTATGGCTGTAAGCCGGGCAATAAAACCGAGTTCGAGCATTCCGCGAACCTTACGGAAGAAGAATTCCAGGAGAGACCCATCATCAATTGGGACGGCATCATCTGGGTTAACCGCCCCTTCTACTTGTGGGTGGTACAAGTCGTGCTCGCCATGATCTCCTTCGCCGAGGCCGTCCTGCTGGCTTACCTGGGATACAAGGTATGGAACGTTTCGATCGTCGCTATACTTTTATATTGTTAAGGACGTGGTTCGGTGGTTTACTGATACTGCCAATTTAGAATTTCGAGATAATTTTATACTAACTTGCTCTTTAACGTCAGGTATAAAATATATATTTCCTTAGAATGAATAACTATTTATGCAATTGCACAAAATCTTCCCAATTTTTGCTGTCGAAATGTACTTAGCGCAACTCCTGTGACGGTGAACGAGCGGCGGTGGGGGCGTCGATGACGTCCCGGAAGGGCTCGCTCTGTTCGCGGTTCGAGCCGTTGCGACCGGGCCCTAACATGTTTTCAAATATGTATATTATTTGTATATCCGTGCGGATATTTCAGGGTAACATCTGGCAGCAAATCATGTCGTTCCACTTTATCCTGGAGATGGTCAATACGATACCTTTCGCTCTGACTGTAAGTATGCATGTGTCGGCTGTGACGACATTACCTAATCACAAATATTGTATTCATTAAGCGCATAGTGTTAAATGAACTGAAGCAAAATCACGCTTCAGGCTAATAAAACAGGGTGCAACATATTCGCTCTAGTTAAAACGTGTGTATGTGTAATTTTACACCGAGACACAAAAAGACATTCGTTACATGTCATACAAATATTTGTTTTGGATGGAACATAAAGTAACAAGCTCCCGGCTCAGTGGTCACATTCGCCGACCACAGTACCGAAAGGTCAGTAAACTTAACGAATGATCGAATAAGAAGTATCCGTCAACATCGACAGGTTCCGTTCCCGCCGCTGCGTAACCTTTTCATCCCGGTTTTTTTGAATTGCTGGCTGGCTAAGAGGTCCCTCGAAAACATGTTTGTAAGTAACTGCATGATAACCAATTTCTTAAGTTCCATCATAGAGATTAAATATTTCATGCCTTCTTTATTGGAGCTCATAAAAATAACCATAATTGATAATCATAATCATGGCGATTATTATTAACAACACGATTACTTTCATTTAGAGCACTTTACAAAATTGTACGTGTCTACTTATTAAACAAATACGTGTAGGTACAGTTGGTCCGTGGTTCGGCAAACAGCTCTATATACTCGTACCTTACATTCGGTTACAAAATCATTGCCCATTTTAAAATCCTACATCATGAACGATTTCCGCGCGACTGTATATTTACACATGGGATGTTGTATTTCAGAACGATCTACACCGTGCCATGCAAAAGTCCCAATCGGCTCTCTCCCAACAATTGATGATATTATGCGTTACGCTACTCTGTCTCGTGTTTACGAGGTAAGGCAGCATGCTTCATCTCATCTTCTGACATCAAAACATGTTATGATACTCGTATATATCTACATATGTATATTGTCTCAAGTAAATCCGTATTATACGCCTTCTCACATGCTAATGTAACAATACTGTCGTCCTAGTTCTTGCTGGTTTTTCTCGTTGTTTTTGCCTTATCATTTCAATCCGTATACTATCTAAACAGTACAATTTTCAAAGAGAAGCTTACAATGATTACAACTTAAATTTCATCATAAAAACTGATTCACAAATGTCGCCTACGTCCTGTTTCCTTTCACTTACTTCAACATTCTGTTCTCGTGTAAATTGGATTCAAAATTTCGAAACCACCTTTTTATTCGTCGGCTTAATTTTGAGCGAAAATCATCTGTGACTGTGATTGAACGTCGTAAAAAATCACCCTCCAGAAAAGATTTTTATTATTTTAAATACATTTGAATTTGATGCGGTCGAACTATTCAGTCCAGTAAGTAAGTCCAGTAAGGTAGCGGCCTACCTTAAGTGAAATTTAATTCCACATTGTTAGTTTGCAAGTAGGTCATTGTGTTTGTAAGTTTATCGACTCGTATCGCTTTGCCAAATTCGTAGTACATTGAAGAGCCTTATCGTTGGCTTGCTTCAGACCTCAAAATTTGCGCTCGGCATTCACTGCGACGCTCGCGATATAAGGCTCGCACAAAATGAGGGTGAAATTAGGACAGACAATTTAATTGCATTTTCCCCGATTTCACAAAAAGGTCTTTGAGTAGACGTCCCCCTTTTTCAGGTCTCGGTAAATAAAAAAGGAAGTCATATAAAAGAAGATCACATTAATAAACACACGTGTACTCACAACGTGTAAAGCTCCGTCGGATCCACATCTCGTTACTAATTTCATGACGCGCTTCCCTATTGTCACAGTCACGGTCATAAGATGTGTTTCGATAGGTACTCGTATTGTTCATCTGTATATATTTTATTTCATATCGCGCTATATAAAACGTATTTGCGTTCACAGCGTGTGCGGCATACAGCATTTCCAGCGCGCCGGGCATCGTCACCTGAACCTGTTTCAGGCGACGTACTTCGTCGTGGTGACGTTCTCCACGGTCGGCTACGGCGACTTCGTGCCGGACATCTGGCCCTCCCAACTGTACATGGTGATCATGATCGGCGTGGCGCTCGTCGTGCTGCCCACGCAGGTGACCACTCTCTCCGGTAGCTCGGATTGATTGTATAAAAAAGCAATTTCTGAATATTGGAGACATTTTTCTTTAGTCGGCACCGCTTATCGGCCAATTCCTCAATAAGCGCGACGCGACTAAACGCGCGACCAGTTTCAATAAGGTATTGAGCGACACTGATTATTGTTGATATTTAGTGTACTTAACAATTCATCACAGGATCTACTAATCATTTTGTATTTTCCAGATACTTTGCTTCGCTCCCCTTTTATTAGAATACCTGATATATGAGTAATTTTATTGTTCATGGCATTTCGTTACTGAGCGATATTAACATCTTTAATACATAGCCATTTCAGTCGGAGAAAAGCTTTTAATAACGAAAACGAAAAAAAAAAGTCATTTATAAAGCTAATTTCGTTAACAATTTCCAATAATTAATCTTTTTTAGAAAGTTATTAATTTTTAAAACTTATTATGTAATGCCAATCTATTATAATATATTGAAGTGCAGTGATAGGCTAACTTTAAAATTCAGCCCGCGAGCCGAGGGTCTGGGTTGCAATCCTGGCGCGCACCTCTGACTTGTTACGTGCGTTTTAAAACTAAGATTTAAATATCATTCGCTATAACAATAAAGGAAAACATCGTGAGGAAACTTGCACACCTTTAGAGTTTGTTATACATATATGTATAAGTATGTGTGTAGGTAGGTGCTCGAATCTGCCAGTGCGCAATCGGCGCGCATGGTAGACTACGACCTAATATAATACCTTCTCACTGTGAGAGAAGACCAGCGTCCAGTAGTGGAACAATAAATAAAAAATATATTTCCAACACTCGATCCTACATACAGTTATGTTCTATTACTCTCATTTTTCCCTGCACGAGCACAGCCTCCCTGCGCACGTAATGCACGAACAACTGATCTATATAAATAAATTTAATTTTATAGTTTCATTTCTTAAATAATTTCTTCTATAAAAGTTGTTTAAAAAAATTGTTTCTTTCATTTAAGTAATATCAACGGGCCTAGGGCGCCATCGACAGTGTATATGTTCTTATAGGAATTATTATTACATAGACATTTATATTGTGTTATTATATGTACACCCCGGTAATAAATACTTTAGTCATAATTACTTTTCTCGTGGAAATTGCTCAGATGTTCCCAGCGTAAAAAGTATTCAAATTTGAAGCCGTGTAGGTACTCCACGTAGTTTGGAAATCCGAAATATTGACTGTTAAATAGTGCCGCTTTATTATATGTATAGATTATATAAAGTAGACCTTAATATGTTGCCTTTATTTTCATGTACGTGGGTATCATTGGATAATTCTCGGTTGTGCTTGGACTCGTTGTATTCGTTGTTTTTAATTTAGGTTAAAAAGAATAATAATATAATTCTTTTATAATATAACTATTAATTAACACGACGATTTAACGTTCTTTATTTGGATAAGGAATATTAAATTTTTAATGAAATAATTATTTAAGACTCCATTTCTCACCGATCTCCTATGATCGCAGTTTGAACAGCTGGCCTTCACCTGGATGGAGCGGCAGAAATTGGGGGGTTCCTATTCTTCACATCGTGCACAATCCGAAAAGCACGTGGTGGTGTGTTCCACTACTCTTCACGCGGATACAATCATGGATTTCCTCAATGAGTTCTACGCTCACCCTCTCCTCCAAGATTATTATGTAGTACTCCTGTCTCCCATGGAACTGGATACCACCATGAGAATGATTCTGCAGGTGATAAAAATAGTTTAAAACTAATAGCAACGATGAAAATCGGAAACTGCAAATTTAAAAACAATCTCTGATATTAAAACTGAAACGAAAATGAACAAAAGCAATCTATCTATACGAATATATATGTATTATCTCATACGAGGTAATCAATCTGAACAAAATGTATATAAACAAAATTATTCACCAGCATCTGAACTAGATAAGGAAGATTCTTCAGAAGAGTCAGAATTCGTTACATTTATAACAAAACTATCGTAATGTATAAAAATATAAAAAATATTTTTGACTTTTATTATATGATGTATATTTCTCCTTTGCCATTTTATCAGCAGATATACTTTAAGTTATGCGCGAATCAATGTCTTCAAATGTATAGTTATTTTTCGCGCACGTTCGAAGCAGAAATGCACTCGAATTGACAAAATTGCATGTTTTCGAGCCAACTGCTTTCCAAATGCGTCCTACCGCTGCCTTTTTAAAAACTACAAATGACATAATGACAGCGACTTGCGATGTTGCATTGCGATAATCGCACGTTACGAGAAAAAAGATAGAGATGAACAAAAACTGTCGCAACAACACAACGACTGTTGACTCCACACAAGTCAGTGTGCTTACAATTTTTATCTCGACTCATTGAACGCACCGAGAATAATTGATTTCAGCAAAAGTGCATATTTCGATCTGATGCAACATGCCTTCTCTACTAGGTTCCAATCTGGGCTCAGCGCGTGATCTATATCCAAGGCTCCTGTCTGAAGGATACTGACTTGATCAGGGCCCGCATGAGCGAAGCCGAAGCCTGCTTCATCCTGGCCGCTAGGAATTATGCTGACAAGACCGCCGCTGACGAGCACACCATCCTTCGGTAATATTTACTAAATGGATAATGTAATTAGACAACTGCCGACAGTACATATTTTTCGTTCACTTAAAAAACCAAATTATGTTTTTTTGTAATCGCTTATACCCGGTACTAGGAACACGTACAATCCGATTGTTATCTCAGTAAATTGTCAATAGCCCTTCTTAGTGAAATAAATCTTAGCCAGGGACGTGGCATTGGTTTTATCAGTATTTTTGTAATAGTATGACCTCTCAGGAAGATGGTTTGCACGTTTTAGATCGTGGGCCGTGAAAGACTTTGCGCCCGATGTGCCGCAATACGTGCAGATCTTCCGACCGGAGAACAAGTTGCACGTGAAGTTCGCCGAGTACGTGGTATGCGAAGATGAATTTAAGTATGCGCTGCTCGCCAATAACTGCACCTGTCCCGGCGCATCCACCCTCGTCACCCTTCTACTGCATACCAGCCGCGGACAGTAAGTCAAAATATGATCCATTCTAAAATATTTATACTATTGTTAAATAACTTGTACGCTTCTGTTACAGTCAAATCAAAGTAAAAAGGCTTTATTCGTAAGAAACCATTTTGAATGACAATAATAATAACTCGGACAATTCCACACACGGCTATCTGATTCTAAATTAAGAAATTTAATGCCTGTATTGAAGTAATCGTACAGCTGATATATATACATATCTTATAATACTTGCATAGATATTTTTATTACACCCAGACACAGAACAAACAAATGTGCTCATCACACAAATATTTGTCCTGAGTGGGAATCAAACCCACAGTCAGGGCCTCTGACCACTCGACCAGGAGGCCAATCGATGAAAGCCAAACTTTTTGATTATATTTGAAAGTTACGACATAATTTCTCAATTTCTATAAATCTCTATAACTTGTTTATTTCACACATTTTTCAGAGAAGGCCAGCAGTCTCCAGAGGAATGGCATAGACTTTACGGCAAGTGCTCTGGAAATGAGATTTACCACATTGTGCTTGGTGACAGTCGCTTCTTTGGCGAGTACGAAGGCAAGAGCTTCACCTACGCAAGTTTCCATTCTCATCGAAAGTAAGTTTGAACACGAACATATCATTTGTCCTCGTGGCGTACAAGGAACCTAATTTTCCATGAACTCATTACAGGTACGGCGTAGCCTTAGTCGGTGTACGCCCTGCTGAACTACCAGAATTCTACGAAGAAACTATCCTCCTAAACCCCGGTCCGCGACATATCATGAAAGGCAGTGACACCTGCTATTATATGAGCATTACGAAAGAGGAGAACTCTGCCTTTGTAGTTTCAGACAAACAAACTGAAAGTAAACGATTGATCCCAAAAGATCAAACGGCATGTAGCCTACTTTCCGAAAAGAAGGCTGGGGACGCGGAGGAGGGGAATGGGCAGCCGAGAGCAGATGGTACTAATAAAAAGGATCACTCTCCCCCACAAGTGATTCTGCAAGCTCCCGTCAATTCCACACCCAATGCATCACCAAAATATATTAAATCTGCTATTTTAAAATTCGCGGACTGTGAGTGTCACAGTTGAATTATCGACCAAAGTAGACCGGATATGTGGCCTTGTGTTTGCTGGCGAGAATTCAGTCTACTTTTTTTTAGTCTAGAAGTTGCTCAATGTCCCTCGCTACCAAAAGTGACTTTCGGATTATAATTGGCATTCACGGGTTTCAAGCAACGACAGCGAGCAGCTCCAACATTTTAGTTTCGCGGCATTTACCGATTACAATGAAGACGTTATTGAAATCTATAAATGTCTAGATTGTCCGACCCTCGGTCATTAATGAGGTAACAAAATGAGTTTCTCTTCTTTGTGGTCGGAACAGCCTGTAATTTAAGTCGCACATAATAGGTGAATCCTCTGGTGTCCCCTACGGATCGTTCGATGAAACCGCGGAGTTGAAGCCGAGTTCTGTCTCGAACCTTGATTATTCAAATGGACCGACATCACATACTCGCATATAAAATATTTCCCAATTATCGTCGATTGTCGTTTGGTGATGCTTGGTACGTCGGAATTTTGTTACTATTTCATGTCATGTTTAAACAGTAACAACGCATTTATTTTGCGGTTTTTATTATTTACATGCGCAAAGTCGGCATTACCATTCAGATTCGGCCACTCGGTGCAACGTTTCGCTCTTTTGAGTACCCCAAAAATGTTTGTTACGAACCAGGTTGCTCAAACGAGCACATAAAACGATAACCCAAGCTTTGGTATTTATAGTACAGAATGAGACTTCCTTCCGAACCTTGCGCCTGGTGTATAACGGTGTATTAAACGGCCACATTAATATTGCATTCTCCTCACATAGACAACTCGATGCTGCTCTCATTGGTTTTCGGTCATCTCTAACGTAGTTCCATTTTGCCGCTAAAACACATTGGCTCAATACTGCCGTAACATATTCCATAATATGCATTCGTATAAGCTTCGGCATAAGTCTCCTCTTTATATCGAACTAGCTGACCCAGCGAACTTCGTACCGATGTACGTACCGTACCTAACAATGGTATGAAAAATAGATGTTGGCCGATTCTCAGACCTACTCAATATGCTGACAAAATTTCATGAGAATCGGTCAAGCCGTTTCGGAGGAGTATGGCAACGAAAACTGTGACACGAGAATTTTAGATATATTAGATGTTAGTTGCAATTATCGTAAATATAATTTAAGAGATTGGTGATACTCGGTCGACGTGTACTGCGAGGGAGCTTTGGATGTTGTAATTAATTTGGTGAAAATTGTCTTGCATTATGAATATTTTTATCAATTAAATTTTTATTAGAACGTAAACTAGCCACCGGACATTTTGAATATTAATCTGACATAAATATATTCTTAAAATCGTTTCTTCAATATTGTTAGTTTATTGTAATTAGCAAATATCGAAAGACACCTCGTCAGCTCAGACGAGCACAACCTTCAACTTCATTCGTAAGTTCTAAAAAAGCTTTTGCCGTTGCTGTTAACCTCCCAATTATTTCCCAAAATATGGCATCCTATTGTGCTAATATTTACCATGAACGAGATGTGCTAACTGATATACGAGTATACCTAATGACGAACAGTTATTGTGTTGTCATTAGAAAGTGTAATCTATGATGGTGTGTCCCAGCGCGCAAGGAGGGCGGCGCGTCCGCGTCCGAGTCGCGCGCGTGCTCGAAGGAGTCGCCGGCCACGGACAGCGCCGACAGCCGCCTGCTGCTGCCGCGCCCCGACAACAACTTCCTCAGCCCGGACTCCATTCCCCAACGGCCAGGTATCGATGCCGGTGCGCATTAAAAACTTTTCGGTACGTCGATTGTAATGAGCTTCATTAGATTGTTCTGGATGCGACTTAGACGGTACTGCAGCATGATACGCCTCGGCGATCACACTTAACAGCATACCGTTTAAGTTAGCATACGCTTGCACTATCGCCTCTTTGGGAATCAAAAAGGAGTGGTAAGTGCGTTATAAAAAATAACATCATAAGAATTAGTATAACATTGAAAAATAATTATTTCACGGGGTGTGCCCGATCTGACAAACATAAGCTGCTCCCTGCAAAGGCATCTTCGTTCATTTAAAATTATAATGTCTTATCCCAAATGTTCAATTGCATGCTGCTGGCTCCCTAAAGGTTTGACTAAATTAATAAAGTGGGTTTATTAGATGTAGATTTAGCGACGTAGCGCAAGCAAAGAAGAGTATAAATCAACAGACGGGAGGCGACAAGATTCAGCACTTCAAAAGGAAACATTCAACCGCCAGTCGACCTTGGCGGGATTAACGGGTAGTGGAGATGTGTGGCTTCAAGTGCATGCTTCACGTGTATTTCTGCCACCGAGAGCAACATACGTGTGTGTGGAACATAGCGAACTGCAGAATAGATGGGGCAGTAAAAAAATTGGCAGGGACTTGCGCTTGCAGGGAGCCGGCGACCCTCAATTCTGCCGGTGCCTGACATGGTGACCGGCAGCCTGAACATTGCTTCAGACAACCAAGACGAGGAGGCGGAGGCGGACGAGAGCGAGGACGAGCTGGACGACGACGTGCCTTGGCGTTCCCCTTCCGAGAAGATCGCGTAAGCGCCACTCCGCCACCCCCGCCACCCCTCGCGACCTCACGCATGCACGCGCCCTTCTTACCCTCCCACCGTCTTTTGTCAGATAGAACTTTTTTTTTTAATCGAATGTTTTTCTCCATATTAATCTACCCTGAGTAATGTTTCATTAAATAATCATATTTTTGGTATATCGAATTTGCAGTTCCTTCTCGGTTCTTCAGTAAAGAGTATTCCCATTTTTTGATGAAACGATTGCAAAACGTTACGCAGGGTCGATGTAGTTTTTACCGGTCAGCGAAACTGATCCAATGCACTAGAGTTGGACCGTTGTCAATGGTATACGGTTTCGGTGACATTGTTTTATTTTACGCCGTTGCCCGCGCCGCGCGAGCTCCGCCGAGGTCCGGGCGGGCGGCCACCGACAATGCCTTTTTATTTGATTGTTTTAGCCTGTACATTCACTCGTGTAGCTAGCCGACCGGGTCGTCGCCGCATGCGCACTGCACGATGCGTACGTCATTGTTACTGCGTAAGTTTTTTTCTGTTGGCTTCTATTTATTTCCGCAACGCTTCGCATTCACCTCGTCCTTGCGTTCGTCCATCGATACATTTGTATAATTAATAACAAAGTCGCAAACGTCATGTCACGAAATTATGTTCCATCAAACATAAAAAAGCCTAAAAAATATTTAATGATGTCACAAAAAGGCGATTGTATTTCTTAACTTCACCGCTAACTCAATATTAAGTAATTACTTACCTATCGATATTGAGATATTTGTATCGCACTATGAGCCGGTAGAGTAATTTTAATAAAATAAATTATTTACTCAAACTTACCGATCAATCCTATTGTACATACATATTTACATATTAAAATGTTCTTGATATTATTTCTCCATTACATCGATTAGCAATCGAAAACCAGTCTACATATTTTGTATTGCGGTAGCAGTACAATCGCAAGCCTGCGTTTGGTCCATTACGCATACGTCGAAATAATGTCTATTTAAAATATTTTCACTAAATATTTAGAAGTCTGAATTTTATTACTGATCGTTTCGAAGATAATTAATCAATTGACGAATCAGTAAATAATATAGTCCTGCGCATGCGCAGCATGACCATTTCGCCGGTCTATACATATATAATGCAAAATAGAACAAATATTGGCACGTGACTGCGACGACGGCTCGTCGAACCGCCATCGGAAGGCCCGGCCCGTGCCTCGTAGCTGACATTAGTGTTTGTGTGTATAAGTGTCCGATAGAATTGTACTCCCGTGTACCACGATTCCCTGACCGCGTCCCCTGCACAGCGACGACACCACCGCGAGCGGCCCGTCCTCGCCGGGCAGCCCGGACGCGCGCTCCGCCTGGCGCCTCGACTTCTGCAGGTAAGAGACCTCCGCCGACCGCACACGGACGGTCGGGTCCGACTTGTGCTCGACCTAGTTACGTCACATCGTCAACGTTCTGTGGGTTCGCAGTGCTGCCCGTGCACTGGCCACGCGTACCATTCTCACAAACACATGTACCAAAATTATCCTCACCAAATTAATTTGCGAAGGTAATGTAGAAAATACAATAAATTATATGTCTTCGTTCTCTGTAACAGATGTATACTGATGTCCGTGAGAGTCTCGTATATTAATATAGTTTTATTTTTCGTAGGTATAACCCCGAGCATGTTAATTCCCTTGAATCTATGTTGAATGTTAGAATATGAGCAGCACTTAACTTAGTCACTTCACAGAGCCGGTCGCGTGCCCGTATCTTGAATGTTTCTTGTCAATAGTTGTATGTAACCCGCCAACGGTCTTAACGTTTACTTTTGGTTTCTAGCAATGTATTGTAAGTATGTATCTTTAAATTTTACAATGACACGTTGATTGAATACACTTTTAATATGACTTCTTAACGTCTTTTGACTAAGCTTCGCTTCGGCCTTTTCTTGTATTTTGATTTGGTGCAATTCAAGATTCCAAGCTTAGAGGGTTAACGCGGTTTGTGCGCTATTCCGCAGGATCGTGAAAGGGTTCCCGCCCGTGTCTCCCTTCATTGGCGTTAGCCCCACGCTTTGCTACCTGCTCAAGGAGAAAAAACCACTGTGCTGCCTTCAGCTCGCGCAAGTCTGCGAGCACTGCGCCTACCGCAACGCTAAAGAGTACCAGTGGCAAAACAAGACCATAATCCTGGCTGCGGATTATGCTTCAAATGGCATTTATAATTTCATAATACCCTTGCGAGCCCATTTCAGGTCCAAGACCTCCCTCAATCCTATAATTCTGTTGCTGGAGCGCAGACCGGACATCGCGTTCTTGGACGCCATATCTTACTTCCCGCTGGTGTACTGGATGCTCGGAACGATAGATAGGTAAGTACGTTGCAGTCCCAAATGACTATTACTGTGACGTTTACTATACTTTCCGAACCGATTACAGCCTCGACGACCTATTGCGCGCCGGCATCACGTTAGCAGAGAATGTCGTAGTGGTCAACAAGGAGCTGTCCAACTCGGCCGAGGAAGACAGCCTGTCCGACTGCAATACCATTGTGGCGGTGCAGACCATGTTCAAGTAAAAGTTTATTTCATTTTATTAGCGTTACGTCCCGTGTCGCGTATGTATTCGTACAAATGCATTATAAGAAGCCGATGCGAACTATTTAATCGATGCCGTTTTATGTTACTCATTTGACGATGAAATGCTGGCGCATTCGAATTCACTATCATATTTATCGCAGCGCATACAGTTTTAATGCGAAACTGAATATCCTCTAAGATACGACAAAAAGATTGTTATAAACTATAGGCGTAGCGCTCGACCGAGTAGCTTCCTGCGCTAGCGGAACGGTGCGGCGGGCGAGGGTAGCGCGGACATGTTGTGACGTGCCACGACGGTCTCGCTCTACGCGGGGCATGCAATGAACGATTGACTCTTACGATATTGGAATAGCTATAATTACATATGATAATGAGCGAACAAAATTAATTATAATATCATTTACTATTCATATTTTCAACTACAGAAAACAAAATGTTTTAATGTCATTAATCTGTATCCATATTATTACCGAAATACGTGTCTGTGTTATTTCAAAGGCTTTCATTATCTGATCCTCCATCGTGAAAATGTACAATAAGTTGATTCACCACCACGTCCTCCTTAAAATAGTCGTTTTTGTTCTACTCTTCACTACAATTTCCTTACGTGGGTGCCACATTTTCGCCATTTCTGTATTAATTAATTGTAAAATAACTCGTTTTGCAAACTGGCTCGTTTTTGTCTAGTTGAATTTGAGTTAGGAATACACATACTCACCGTGATATCTGGCCAAGCTATTTCGATCAGATTGAGAGCCGGATGGCCCTGTTCTTGTAATATGACACCACTTTTGAATTTATTTTTTTGTTTTATCGAGTCCTAATCGAAGCACTCATCTTCGAATGCAAATCGCAAGGGGGGCGACGGCTCGCGCGTGGCTTACGTCCTCCGACTGAAGTCTCGACACATTTCAAATTGAAGTAACGAAAAGCTACACCTCCCGCACCGCCCCGCTACCGCACAGCCCTACTCGCTCGGTTGTGCGCTACATCGTTGTAATATTTCTTGCAGATTCTTCCCGTCAATCCGGTCCATTACCGAGCTCTCGCAATCCTCGAATATGCGTTTCATGCAATTTAGAGCTCATGACAAGTACGCTCTGCATCTCTCCAAGATGGAAAAAGTCAGTAGCTTTTGTTGGCATATATCGAGAATTTGAAACGAATATTTAAAATAAACTGCATACATAACATAATATGTCGTTATGTTCGCAGCGTGAGAAGGAGCGCGGTTCACACATATCGTACATGTTCCGACTGCCTTTCGCCGCCGGATCCGTTTTCTCCGCATCCATGCTGGACACGCTCCTCTACCAAGCCTTCGTGAAGGATTACGTTATCACCTTCGTCCGGCTGCTCCTGGGAGTCGATCAGGCTCCGGGCTCTGGCTTCCTCACTTCGGTAAGCGTCGCGCGCCAAAGACGGCGCACAATACGCTCGCGTCGTTAGCGAACTACGGCATATCACATCACGTACTTCCCGATCGCCATGCGAATGCATTTATTACATTTTGGCGAGATACATTCGTTCGGTCGTGCTTTATTGAAGGGTACAATATCCTAACGCTTTGCACTTGTAACAGATGAAAATAACAAAGGAAGACATGTGGATCCGTACATACGGTCGGCTCTACCAAAAGTTATGTTCCACAACTTGCGAAATCCCAATAGGGATTTACCGCACGCAAGACACGAGCCTATCCGACCCCTCGCACCACGTGAGTATGTCGCCCCGGGCCTCGACTAACTGGTTTTGGTCCCGCCTCGCGAGAATGCGACCATCGCGCGCCTCGGTGAGTTCGAGTTCTTGCAGACAATGCTCCTACAATACTTCTACTCTCCTCAAATACAGTCCTTTGCTGCCGTCTACCACCCGACGTTGACTCGTGCCCTTTTTAACTCCCGTATTCTAAATCGCTTTCATACACGCGCGCGACCTTCGAGTGGCCCCAGTCCTGGGACTGTATTTCGGGTCGTACTTTTGAATCCTCTGTACTGTTTGTCTCGATTCTGCGTCACACTTCCATAATCTGTAACATATACACGTGGAGCCTGACACTCGTGGCGTGTTTATTATTTATTTCTGTCATTTACAAAACTTTCTATCTATCACGAGACACTTGGTTTTCTTTTATAAGGTACACGTGCTTAATTTTATATTTCATCGCAAACTGCCAGCCGACAGCTCGATCTACCGCTGCTTGTGCGCGTACACCGGCTCAAGGAGTCGTCTTGCCGGGTATTTCGTTCGCGTCGAGGGTGGCTCGACGAGCGTGGACGCGTCCACACTTAGATATATATCGGTATCAAACTCGATGATCGCAGTCCCGCCAGTAGCGGTCAGTAGTGTGTTATCTGCATGTTTCGTTAGCGCCGTAGAGTTCAGCGGCCACATTGCATCGCATCAACGTAGCCCAACGATAACTACCGATATCGCGCCACCGTCCCGTACGACGCGAGTCGTCCTGTGTACGATCGACACCGCTCTGAAAGCAGGCCATCGACACTGCGTTAGGACAGATAGAAATGCCCTAGCCCACCTTGAAACAGTGCAGGCCGGAGCTCCTCGAGTCAGATAGTAGCAGTCCGCACCGCGCTTCGCTTGTTGCATGCAACTGTGTCGTGTCTGCGTATTTATTTCATTCCTCCGACTTCGACTCTCGCTCTCTACTGAATATAAGCAAAGTTGTACGTTTTTGATATTTATGTAATTGCCTCGATTATTTATATTGTGCACTAAAGCTGATAATGGACACAGAAAGTTATACCTAGTTCATATTTGGAGTAGCGTGAGACCGCAACCGGAAAACTGTGAGAGCTCGAGTGTGACGAGGCAGTTGCAGCAGGCGGAGGGGACGGATGGGGAGGAGGGGGAAGCGGGTCAGGGCGCGGCGGGGGCGGCGGGGGCGACGAGAACGGAGAAACGCCCGCGGCGCCGCGGCACCGGCTGCCTCGGCGGCTGCTACGGAGACCGCACGCCGGCGGTAAGGCGAAGTTTCGAAAGACGAGGACGGTAGCCGGCGACTAAGAGAATCTACGCCGCTGCGCACCATACTCATCTTCAATTTTGTGTTAAAAAGCATTACATATTTCGTTTCAATTGAAAATGTTAAATTTTATTTGAAAATTATAATACTTAGTGTGGATTGTAAGGGACACATACTTTTTATCGAATCGAAATGTGAATCCTCACAATTCAAACATCGCCATAATCATTTATGTACACTTTGGCCGCGAATGCTGTACCGCACCTCGGTCGGGAGTGCGGCGAGAGGCGGCTCGCGCTTCATGTTCGTACCGGACACTACGTAACACACGCGTAAGGTAAAATGTCCAGACATGGCGCAGGTCTTTGAATCTCTACTAATAATATTTCATTTCACGTTAGCAGTAGATATCATGTTACTCGAGAATCATTCCGTATTATAGATCTCGTGAGAACACGTGCGGCTCGCGCTGCCTCCCTCGGGCCCGTGCCCGAGCACAACGCAGTACAGCGCAGTACAGCGCAGTAGAGCGCACTACAGCGCACTACAGCGCAGTAGAGCGCATGTAATCATACTGCAGCAATGAGAGTGACCGTCACATGTCCGCTTCGTATTTCCGTCGTATTCAATTTTGATTGCATTGAAAACATTTCAAATCTCGGTAGACAACTCTTAGTCGCCGACGGCTGCTTCCAATGAGAAATCTGTAATCGTTGTAATTGGCCGGATACCATTATGTACATCGATATCTTATAAGAAGGGAGATATTAAGGAACCGTAATATGCGTGAAGTACTAAACATCTATGTGCCAGATGTCTAAGAATTTCTACAAGTTGAGAAAAAAAACGAGGTCTGTTCACATCACGATAGCCGTAGAACTAGACCTTAGTCGTAGGCAGTAGAGGGTCCGATTACTGTGCGGTATTTGCACTTAGCTCATCCATGGCGTCCTAGAGTAGATAACTGTGGAATAAGGCTCTCGCGCTAGAAATATTCCGTGCTCGCATACATCCAACAGTATTTTTATATATAAATGACTTAATGGTTTACAATGGTGATTCTGAGGAAATATTTACGGGAATGCTGCTGCTATGGCCATATTTCTGGTGTGATCCAATACAGGCGTAATGCAGTCGTTAACGTCATCCATTTCATAAGTTTTTTGACTTCTACATTGATATTCCTGCATGCGTATACCTTCCACCCCCTGCCCTACCATCCTAAGACAGCGAAAATGAGAAGCCAACACAGCTCTGAAAATCCACGCAACAATCGTTCATACATTATTGTCGATGGCTTGCTCCGATCTGCCCCATATGCACTCGTCACTCTATTTCACCCACGTTCACAGTATTCCACGAGCCTCGCCGACGAAGCCAGGGACAATCACGCCCAACAAATCGAAAGGGCCGAGATCGCCAATCTCGTACGCTCTCGCATGGAGTCCCTGAATCTGACCGGAGTCGACTACGACGACGTCAGTGAAAAACGTAACAGTCTGTCGTACGTCATCATCAACCCTAGCTGTGACTTGAACCTGCAAGAAGGAGATGTCATGTAATATACTAGTTCAATGAATGTAGCTTGTTTACTTTAATTATTGATATGGAACGTCATTAGCGACTAATGTATCTCTGTCATACGATTTCAGATACTTGGTGCGCCCATCGCCGTTCTCTGCCCAGAAGACCTTCGAGCGCCACAACAGCCGTCGCAAATCCAATATCAGTTTCTGTTCGGGTGCTCTGATCCAGGCCGTGGCGGGTGGCGCCAGCAGACGCGGCTCGACCCTGGGCAGCCTGTCACCGCGCGCTCCGCCGCTCTCCACGACCAAAGCCAACTCGCTTTCGCTGCCCGACAG
>DWEM01000477.1:0-18787 GCA_018245935.1 Agara belti belti
TAGGCAGAGGAGTGTAGTACACCCCCACATTTCACCAGTTACGTTTAAGTCCCACAATGGAATAGGTGGTGAGCCTTATCGATTATCCAAATTATCCAAATCGAAATATTCCTCTCTTGTTATTTTAATAAAAACTTTTTGAATTTGTATAGTAGTTTCAGAGATTGCTTACAAACAAACGAACTTTACCTCTCTATAATGTAAATAAAAGTATAGATGTATGCTTACCAAAATAGGATATTTACCTGTGGATACCAGTAACCCATTCCTTGTTGGTAAGGGTATGGATATTGTGTTTGTGCTCCCATTGAGGCTGGCGCTGCTGGTGCACTGTTCGTGGTCTGCAATAATTGGGCAAAGTTCCGTAAACAAATCAAACTGCACACTTTTACAGTATTGCTCAAGTATGATTCAAACTATTGAAGTGTTTTACACAAAAAATATATTGCATGAGAACCGTTGCCCTGAATCATTACAGATTGACTAGACTCTTTGTTATTCATTTTAAAATGGGCTTTAACTTTAACTGCACCTGACTGAGGTGGAGAATGGCTATTCACAAGCCTTAAAGTTTGTATTTATTGGGCAAAACAGCTAATTTTACAACACAAGAGGAGATATGTTTGCTGTTGAGTATTTAGACGGTTTTCTAGCAAAGTTGAGTAGAAACCTAGTGTTGAATCAATCATTATGTGTTTATTTATATATGTGCTACTTATTGTACCTTATATTCTGAGATTAATAGGATTTACTCTATCACATACTGAAGCTGAGCTAGTAACCACACTTATCTGTACAATAGAAGCGTTTATTACTAATGTTTTTGTTGTTTGGACGGTTAAATACATATCCTGTATTATTGTTTAGCAACTGTGAAGCAATTTTGTAGATCACTATACACATATATCCAAAATATAATAAAGGAAGTTGAAGATTTATGGTCTATATAGAAATATAGAAATATAGTAGAATCACGTAGTATTCATTTGTGTGAGACATATAAAATTGTTTCACATTGTTATGATCAATCTGGTTCGAGCTACATGCCTCATTCAGCCTAACATGTAGGGTTGGCGGTGTCACCTACCTGATTTTCACCACCACCATTTTCTTTCCCCCAGAAACATTTTACTGTGTGTCCGGTAATTTCTGTGTTGTGCGTCGCTTCGATAGCATGGGCGGCGGCCTCTTTTGTTGTAAACCTAATGAATGCATAACCTTTATCCCTGAACACTCTAATGTCTTGTATCTGACCAAATTGTGAAAATGTGTTTTGCATCAATTCTTCAGTAATAACGTTGCTTGTGAATCCTCCACAGTACACTGTGGTGTTTGTCGGTGAGCTCTGGTTGTATACCTCGTCGAATGTCGGCTGCTTGGCCCGCTTGCTACTCGGCGCCCCTTCGTTAGGTCTATTAGTTGGCGGCTTACGTGTCGACCAATTGGTACGTATGGAACGCGAACCTAACCACTGGCCGTTCATCGCCTGTATGGCGGCTTCAGCGTCAGCCTTTTTAACGAATGAAACGAAAGCATAACCCTTAGATTTGAGCGTTTGTGGGTCCCGCACTATCCGACAGTTTGATATCTCACCGAACGGTGCAAAAGCTTCACGTAGTATGTGCGTTTCGATCTCTGGTGACAAATCTCCGACAAATATGTGATGATGGTTGCTAGTGTCCGTCTTCGGTTGATTCCCAGGACTCGTAGCCCAGTTAACCTTCATTTCCTTGTCGAGAAATACTCGCTTGTTCATGGCGGCCAGAGCCGTAGCCGCCGCCGTGTGACTTGTAAACTCAAGAAAGGCATAAGGATCGTTGCCGGGTTCGCGAATTATTTTACAGCCTTTTACTTCGCCTATTTGTCCGAACAACGCGCATAGAAATTCTTCTGTCACACTCGCGTCTAAATTACCGACGTAGAGAGTTTTCGGGTGGCTTTCGTCTCCCATATTAGCTTATATCGTAATCTAGCAGTTACTTTATTACGACTAAGAACACTAATATTGAAAATACTCGCTAAACAACGTGTTATTTCATCACATAAAACATTGAATGACGGATAAAAGAAAGAAAAATGTCGCAAACAGCGCCTAGAACTTCTCGAAAGACGTTGCTGTTGACTCGTGAAACGTTCACTTTTCGGAAACAAACGCATCTATAGACGAATTTCCGGTGGAATGTTTTTGAAATCTTGGCGGGAAGGAATTTATTACTAAAAAAGAAATTACCTTACAATTTTTAACATAGATATTTTTGCACATTTTTGTTGTTCTATCTTTATGTATAATTTAGAAGTGCTTAAATTATTTTTAAAAAGGCTAAAATTATTTAAACTCCATAACCAATTAATAATCTTACACATAGACAAAGTCTAAACTTTTCCGGAAACGAGTGTCGTTTGAAAGTTTATGAATCATCATGGATGCTGTTTCATTTACACATTCTTCTTTATGTTCTATTTTTTCATTGGTTAATTTAAAATCAAATAAAATATTGACCAATTAAAGATTGTTTAGTCTTTTGAAAAGTCAAGTTTAAATGTATACAAATATATGACGACATAATATCATTTTTTGTTTCAAATAGTTATGTATTTACTTTATATAATTGTATGTAACCTTATATATATATATATATATATATATATCTGTAATTTTTTTAATTTGAACAACTTTATTGTACTTTTTATGAAAAAGTTACGAATTATAATGTTTTATTTAATTGAGCTACTTTTACTGGTTTCTTCATTTTATTTTATCTTTTTAATATTTTTTTTGTAAAAAAGCTGGACACTAGTAATGAGATCTAAAAACATTTGTACCTTTTAATAGTTCATTGTCCACAAATTATTTCTATTAGACACTAATTAACTCTAACAGAGTTTTGTGAGTTATAAAATGGTCTGAGTTGTTTTGGTTAGTCTGTGTCAGTTTTTGATAACGAAAGACAGCAGATGGCAGACAGGCTGAGTTGTCATATCACACGATGTATTAGGGAATAAATTAGGTTTAAAAATCTTTATTTTGAGATGTGTAGATTACACAAATGATGTGTCTAATATTTAAATCATTGTCTGTCCTGTGATCTCTCTGTTATAATTTTGTTATAACTTGCTATCGTGTGAGGTTATAAACCGCTTTGCAGTACACGTATGCAGTGATTCTGGTGTAAATACGTGATTTTTGTGAGTTTGAGCTTGAAATGACGTGAAACGTGGTCTTGGAGAGTAATTGAGATACAATGCTACCGCTAACGCAGAAGGACACGCGGCTGCCTCGGGGCTCGGTTACAGGAATCCGGGAGAAATTTCAAAATTGGCTTAGATTAATTTACTCTGATAAAAATTCTAGGAACTTGTTCCTCTTCCTTATTTTGAACTTATCATTTGCGTTTGTAGAATTGTTTTACGGCGTATGGACAAATTGTTTAGGTAAGTTGTCCATTAGTTATAAAAAAATCGTAAAATTGTAATACCCTTATAATCTCACTGCAACTCTATGATTTCAGTTAACACTCAACGATTCATGGTATTATACCATTTTAGTGACTTACGTATCTGCACAAAGTTCAGGTTGATTTATTTTTATTCTTTTTCCAGGTCTAATTTCTGATGCATTCCATATGTTCTTCGACTGTACTGGGCTTGTGGCGGGTCTGGCAGCCTCCCTGGTATCCAAATGGCGAGCGAACGAACGCTACTCTTATGGATATGCAAGAGCTGAAGTGTTAGCTGGATTTGTGAACGGGCTTTTTCTGTTGTTTATTGCCTTCTTCATCATGAGTGAAGCTGTTGAAAGAGCTATTGAACCTCCCGAGGTAAGAATGTTGCTATTTAACACTTATACTTTATAATTTGATATCCAGCATCTGTAGATGTAATGTGTCAAAATTGTCTATAATATTTAAGCCTGACTTTGTTCCAGTGTTTAGTTTCACCTACCAATAACAAATGTCTATGTCATATGCTTGAGAATATGCAATAATATTTATTAAAATCTCCACATAAATACTGCATACTTGGAAGCAGGAAAATTTGTTGAATTTTGTCTTTTGCCATCCTTATAAATAACCGTCTGTTTATTTATAACCATACACTAATTTAAGATGACCTTTTTTCATTCTCAGGAGAATGTTTAAGTCGTTTTTAAAAGGTGCCAGTATTTGTCACTGTATTTTCTGGTACCGTCATTGACTTTATGGAAGTACAATGCACATTTCAACTCTCCTTTGATAGAGCCAACATTTTTTATTGTGCTATTACAGCGAACTCCCTACAGGCTATCGTAAATAGAATTTGTATGTGATATAATTTCATACCGCAGTCATTAGTAATGCTGGTATGATTCTAGACATAGCTCATTAAAAATTTCAAGTTTTATGTCCATTAAAATCTTTGAACAATTGTGGATAAATTATCGATCTAAACACATAATAATTTGGAGTATGATACTTTAGGTTAGTTGCACTATAGTTTTGCAACATGACTGAGAATGGTAAAATATAGGTTTGGTTTTAACTATTTCTGTAATAAACATGAGTAATGTCCAGGATCTGGAGGTAGAATTATCTGAATGAGTATGAATGTAGTCATACAAGTTTTATCAGCTATGTTATTAGAACGCAGACAGCCTAGTTCAGGATCAGATGCTTGTGAGTATTAATATTATAGTATTCAGTATCATAATGTTTTTTATCTGTGACGATTTTCACAGATAAAAAATTCAGTAAGAATCTCTAATTGTCCAGTGCTCCAATAAGAAACTAACAACCAATATTTTTTTACAAAATCAATTATTTATCAGTGTAACTTATAATAAACGTACTGAATATAGATTATATAGATATTAGCTGCTTAAATTATCTCACTTTGAGATAAGATTTCTTAAGTTACAACTTATCTCCATTATTCATACACACTCCAAAGTATCATTCAATGTTTTGTCTCTTTCCAATATATTCTGAATACTAGGCAGAATAAGATAAAACATGTACTTGGTACAACATTTATATTGTTTACTGGTTATGAATATGGCATTAATACTTGATGCATATTATGGAAGAACATTTATTACATAATTTATGATTCTTGTACTATTTATTTATGTTATTGATATATTTAAAAGGATTGTGATTCCTTCGTTCGTTCATAAAATACACGTGATGGAGATAGCTATAGGTTAGCATTTGGCTGCAATCTCGATAGTTGGAAAGTAATGATGTTGTCTATAATGTAGCACACATATTATCCTCTCTCTAAATATTGATGTTCATCCTTTCACTCACTTTATATGTATACTCATTCTATCTCACACACTCCCTACATTTTCTATCATTACATCATGTTATGCTTGTTATTTTTGTAGCCACCTGATCCCACACAAGACAAACTCTGAGCTTTAGTAACCATTCCTGCTTATCACAAGTATTTGCCCTGGACGGGAATCAAACCCCACTCATTAATTACTAGACTAACAGGCCAGTCAGATTTAATATGTGAACTAATATCTGATTTTATATATAATTTATATGTGATTTTATAATTCATACATTATTTGATAAATCTAAATCGTTTCATTAAATATGGTAATTGCATACATACATAATGTATTTCGTTACAAATATGACGTCACAGATCGAACTGAGGAAAATTATGTAACATTAAGCGGGAAAGAACGAAATTGACGATTAGAAAAACCGCTCTTTCGAAACGTTCTTTTGTTGCTGGTGTCGACACGGCTCTCGTGTTGCTAAAGAGTTGAGAGTGACAATATTGGACCAGACACGTAACGTGTCCGATTTCTAAGGTCGTTTCAACTTAGGCTCATTGTTAGAATAATAACCGACATACATATTGCTTGTTTTGAAACAAGTTTGACAGTTCAGTTAAATTGACACTTGAGTATGGTCAATTTTTTTTTTAAATTCGTAACAGCCTTGCGTTTTGACTTCGAGCTTATATAAATATGATGATATGCAAACTGCAGTCTAAGTTCTAGCACACTTGCTTAAAAAGTTTCTATACTCTTATTAGTGTCAATAGTAATAAAATGCAATGTCAATAATAATAAAATGCTACATAATAATACAGGTTTACACATTCGCGGGTATAAGATGTAGCAGGAAATCCCATAGGCTCCATAGAAGTGGGCAGGGACTAAGGATTTCCGCCGGCTAGCCGGCTACAGTCACAGTACAAAAACGTGTAAATTATGAAACTTTAAATGCAATATGATGCAACGTAGGCCTAGTATAGGGAGTGCGTGCCATTTTATTTACCAAATAAATGTGCTCATGATGTGACGTCTAACTCTTGTTTTAGTATAAGTTTTTTTTTCCGTCAAATAAATATATTCATAGGTTCATATCTTAAAAATTATTTGAATATTAAAATCTCTATAGAGTATTGGATGAAAGATGTTTTCAATTACTGAATTTCTACATTACTGGCACCGAATTGTCATGTCAGCATTACGCATCTCACTACCGTGTATTTATTTCAGGTAAAACACGAGCGTCTCCTGCTCGTGTCGAGCCTCGGCTTTCTGGTGAATCTGGTGGGTATATACGCGTTCCACCACGGCCACGCGCACGGGCACGGCGGCCACGGCCACTCGCACGGCGGCCACGGCCACGGCCACGACCACGGCCACGACCACGGCCATTCGCACGACGATCTCGAAGCGCCGACTGGCGCCGGTTCCGCCATCATGCGCGGTGTCTTCCTCCACGTGCTCGCGGACACGTTGGGCTCAGTGGGCGTCATCATATCCGCGATTCTCATGCGGACGTTCGGCTGGATGCGTGCGGACCCGATATGCTCGATGGCCATAGCGCTCCTCATAGCGTTAAGTGTGTTACCGTTAGTGCGCGACTCGGCCGGTGTGCTGATGCAACGGACTCCGACGTCAATAGAGCGTCTGTTACCCAATCTGTACACGCGCGTGGTCGGCCTCGCCGGCGTGCACGCCGTCCAGGAGCCGCACTTCTGGACCCTGTGCAGCGACATCCACGTGGGCGCTATCAAGCTGGAGGTCGCGAAGGGCGTCGACCCCCGCTACGTTACCGAGCAAACGGCCCGGATATTCAGGGAAGCGGGAGTCAAACACTTAACGGTACAATTGGACTACTCGCCGCTCTGATCCTGAATGTGTGTCACAAATGTACATAAATCCCACAAAGTGGACGATATTTGTACTGTATATAAAGCGTGTAGTTTAATTTCGTGTTGCAATAATACTGGGTAGTATGCAATGCTAGCAACATTATATCGGAAAGATATCCTTTGTGCTAGGGTTGCCATTTAGAAAATTTCGTAAACACCTTTATTTTCGAGTTTGATACTTTTCTCTCAACATAATATGAAAATACTTGGTTTGCAAAGGTTTAAGAGTTCTACTATGATGACGGAGATGAAAATTATGGCAACTCTACCTGTTTGGACTGAAAACATACCCTTACCACTTGTGAGGTTGGACTCGTCTTGTCATTAATCAAATGTGCAGATTGTTTTATCTATACTCTGTCCGTCATATTATTGTCGCGATAATAGTTTGATTTCGTGTTCAGTTTGAGATTTCATTTGTTTTATTAGTTGCGTCCCTTTTTGCATCCACTGGTGGGCACTGGTCACTTTTGAAATTGCAGAGGCCTGGACTGTGATTCACCGCGCTGGTTCGGACCGTATTAACGGGTCATTTTTTTATTGCTATATCTTAATATTCTCTTTATTTTTGATGTTAAACTTTTTAATAAAACCTGGCAAGGCGTCTAGTGATTAGAAAAATAATAGAGTGGAAGGAGTATAGCATTTGTTCTTACCCTTGGGCCTAGTTGTCATAAAGTTGGAGCTGTGATATGTTCGTAACGGTTGTAGGTATACTTTTGACAACACATTTTTTTCAACGCTAAAAACGACTACTCAATGCATTGTCACTGGAAGTAGTCTGAAACTAATTCATGGTGTTTGAAAGCCATGAAACTCGGGGTTACAGGCAAAAACCAGGGAAATCAGAGCTATTTTATAATAATACATAAAATATAGATGAAGATTTGCGTTGTAATTTTATTTGAATTTTTTTTTTATTCTTTTCATTTTTTACTCGTTAGCCGACACAACGTGGCTTCGCTCATTATATAGTATGCATTTTGTGACAGGAGTTTTTTTAATAAATGTTTCAAATTATAAGCTAAGTTAATTAATTGCTCCGTTTATATTTTAAATTCCGCAAAACTAAATACACCTTGCGTCTATTATCTGTACAATAAGTGTAAACTTCGTTACTAATTTTTAAAAGTATAAATTTCATAACTAGCTTTATTTAAAAAAATGAAGGTTATAGTTCGAGATTTGTAATTTATGCCAAATTACATTTAAAAATTTTTTTCGTTTCTGGCACAAACTGCCAACGACACTCATGCTATGGGCATTGAAACTGTGAATAATCTGTGCCGATACACAGATGCCTGCAATAATAAACATGACATTAGCAGCGAAGAGTGCAGGACCCTATAAACAGTGCCCTGCATAATTTAAATCCAAAGCTAAAAAGCCAGCACATTAGGTCCATGAATGATGTATTAACGACATAATCTATTCCTGTGCACAGATCTAGCAATTAGCAAGAAGGCAGGGTGTTCCTAGACTTTAACCTGTCCTTTTCTGGCATGTATGTTTGTCAATGACAGAAGTAAATGTCATATTCGTGTAATTCGAATATGTAGTGCCCATATATGTCTAGGTCAAGTCTTAAGTCTACTAGTGCTGTTTGGTAAAAAAAATTGTCCATAATAAATTCCATTGAATATATCTATATGAAACTATGTATCTATTTAAAATAATCATAATTGTGATTTTCTTAAACTGTTTACTTATATATAGGTCGTTTTAGACATGTCCTTCCCAATTATACTTTGAGAACGGGGCTACACATAACACGTGGCGAATTTATTAGTATTATTATTACGATGCGGTATTAATGGCATTTTGATTTAATGTTTAGCGATCATTACGCCTAAGTTTTATAACATTAGCCAATACATAGGGCGCGAATTACCATCTAATTCGGCCATTGTTCTATACGGTACTATTATGTTGGTATGTATTGTGAGGTTGCAGCGGCGATGAGCTGACCTTACTCATTGAATTTTCTATGCATTTATTTGTGATGGTATCGCCACGTCCACACTGTACGCTCCGAGATATTGTGTGTTAAGATCATCTGCATTCCAAATATTGTATTACAATTCTGTGTTATACTTAAATAGCATACATTTTTTATCTTTGAATACGAAATTAGAATGACGAATTGGTGCATTGTTATAATTATATTTATAATGAAACGGTTTAATATGCAAATTATACATTACGTACAAAACTTTATGGCATTTTTTATTTAATTACTATTATTTTTTTTTTTCAATGTTATTTTGAATGATAAAGGCGAGAATGAATGGGCGAATTTAAGTACTCCTGATATTATATTGGTTTCGTAATAGCATTGTTGTGAAAGTGTGAGACTGAGTTTATATAAAAATCTAGTTAAGCTGTGGTTAGGTTGTGAGTGTGTGTAGATAGCAAAAATTTAATTTCCGATAGATGGAGCCTCTGGTCAATTTTTTTTATTGCGTGGAAGGCGAGCATTTGGCAACGATGCCGGGCTGATGGGAAACGAAGCCTAGGCAATCTATATCTTGAAAGTCCTAAGTTATATATTTTTTCCATTGTTGTCCGTCGTTACCAGTATATCAGCTTATCTGATTGATTCAACATATTTCGTTGGTATTAACACAATTTTTGCTGACATTAATGCAACTGTCCCCAATCGAAATTTACTATTTCGGAAAATGTCTCCGAAATCGAAGGATTTACATTTAATTGGAGCTTTGTAACTATCACACCACAAATCCATGCGAGGGTGTTTTATTAAAATTTAATGTAATTGTAAAACTAAATACATTTCTCAATAAAGAAATGAACGTTTTTATAGATGGATGTAAATAAATATGATAATGATACGAATAAAACAAGTGCATATTATTTATTTTACAAGTTCTCTTTAATTTAAGGACGCAGAATGAACCATATACAACAAAAAAAAACATTAAATTAAATATATCTGTAAATATTAAGTATTGAAATTATTTATTGTTTGTTACGGCGTGACAGCGCCACGAATATACCTATATTTAAATTATATTAGCGGCTCGATGTAGCTACACGCGATGCAGCAATGATAATTAAATAAAACTAGCACTAATGACATTTATTTCCTACAAAAGCCAATGGCTTAATAAAAATTTGGGAACCACACACAGCAATACAATCATTCCTAGGATTGAAACATTTTTTGTTAGATATAAAAAGTAAACTAAGAAATTTCAGTATCAAAAAGGTGGGTAGATAGATATTATCAATCCACCCTTTCTATTTGGAGATTATTTTCACTAAATCGAAACTATACAAATACGTACACAATAAGAAATATGGAAACAAACACTTCAAAGCTTTTAAGTTGAAAAATGTATATGAGCCTCTGAATAAAAACTGGTATAACTCGAACAATAATTATTAATATCTACAAAACTTTTTAACTGAAAACGGCACAACAGCTATCGCGTGTGACTACATCCATAACTTTTGTTTGTCTATTATTCGATGAGTTTCTTGGCTTTGAAATATCTACGGAGATACAACACCTGCCACGTGGCGAGGCACAGGAGACAGCCCATCGAGAAGATGCTGAAGAATAGCACGCGGTTGTTGGTGGACTCTGAAATATAAGCATATAATATATATATGAATATTAATAATAACATCACGTCAGGTTTTTAGCGGGGTAGGCAAACAGCACCGAATGCCAAATATCATTGTCGTTACAAACCTTAACTTCTTTTTTTTTAATCTTATCTTGTTACTGTTTAGTTTTCAAATGTGCTACACAATTCTGTTCGAGGTTCTACTAAATCTGTGCAGACTGAGGAGTGGTAAGAAAGTTGCATTGTTTCCAACCAATTTGTAAATGATAATAATAAATTCGGGACAATTCCACACATGACTATTTAATTCCAAATTAGACAAATGTCTGGGTCATGGTAATCGGGTAGCTGATAAACATACATATATACATACGTTACAGTACTTATATAGCTATTTTTATTATGTCCAGACACAACAAACAAATGTGCTCAATACACAAATGTTCATCCCGAGCGGGAACCGAACCCACAACCTCCGGTTTCAGTCAGGGTCTGTAACCGTTCCACTAAGAGGCCAGTTATAGACACATTAACTAGTATCGAACTATCCCAGCAGCCAAAATCATTCTATTGTATGTGGGTGTAGGTAATAATCGATTAACTCAAGGTTAATTGACACAAGTGGCATTTGTGTAACTCATGAAAGACACTAAACACACACTAGTCTACAGATATTGGTTTTATTACTCATTGTCTAGAGTTTACTTTGACAACCACAACCTTGCATCTATTTCTGCCATTATGCAGCATTGTTTTATATGCAACTAACGATAAACAAAGTAATTCTATTTTAGCACTGTTATCTTTTATAAATCGTGGAATAATATATTGACTGGATAATTGATTGGAGAAAAACATGCTTGTAGCATTTAAAGTCAGGTAGTGATTTAGGTTTATGATGTTTTATGTTTTATAACGAGAAACCATATGTGGGATTAATGGCTTAACAAAGATATGAGTGTTAATGAAGATGTGCCGATTGGTGCCAGTCAATAATAGGCTTAAAAGGCAGTAGCTTGATTGTGATATGTGAGGGTTTTATAAAAAAATTAAATACACATTTACCATTAGTGTCTCTCATCTCTTCCTCTCGCTTCCTCATCATCGTGAAATCTTGGACGATAGCTTCTGACAGATCTTCTAATCTCTTCAGTTCCAATTCCATGGGTTTTAACTTTGCCGCTTCACCAATCTATTATTAAAAGTATGATTATTGACACTTATATATTGAGATAGATAATAGGAAGTAAATGTTACATCGTCAGCTTCATCATTACTCTCCATCAGGCGAGATTAGGTGAAATGCTAGCCTGATAAAAAAGACAATAAGTGGCTGGTGCCAGCCACCTAAGCACAAGCAATAACTGCCGTCTTAAAAAATGTATATTTTTTCAACAATCTTTGTTCCTTTGTTAGAAACAGGTTGATTAATATTGATAGGGTTGACACATACGGTGTATAGGTTCCCTTATGACTTCCTTAAATATTACAGTATATTCAAATACCATCAGTATGTGTCCACTACCATTACTAGTATCTAGTTTATATGCGACAAAAGAATGAAGGCTGTGCTTGCGACTAAAATTGAAATGTCTAACATTAAAAAAATCCAAATACATTTTGCAGGCAAACATTTCAGTACGCTGAGTGAAATATATTCAGTACATTTTAAACATGCTAGTAATAGGACAACTTTAGTATGTTATAAATAGAAAAAAAACTCAAAACATTTTAGAAATAGTTAACGGCGTCAAACATTAGTCTAGTAACACATTTACATAATTGTAATGTAATTTACTTTGCAGTAATCGGTATGTAAGTTAGGTTAACTTATGTGCAAATATATGATTTGGAACCCAAAGATTTTTTGCGGGGTGGGGGTGGGGAGGGAATTTAGTTACAAATTGTTCCAATGTAAGAACAAAAATATATTTTTTTTGATCTCACTCAACAGATATTAGTAATGGGTCCAATGTTAGAGTAGTCAAACCAGGCATTTACCCAAGTGTTCTGAAGATTGCAGTATGCGATAGCAAGGCCACCGATAAACAATACATTAAATAAACATTAGAATATTGACATACAGAAAAACAAAATATATAATAAGCATACATTGTCCAATCTAAATAATTTTACAAATCAGTGCCTGTATTGTAATTCTGATGATTTAAATCAATAAAATGAAAATTTATTGACCTAACTCTACATATTATAAATAAAATAAATTTTAATTTGTACACAGTCTCAAATGTTACCTTTTATCATGTAAAAATCAAAATTATTCATGTTTGATAAATTACAAAGCCTATTGAGTAAAGAATGGAAAACTTACCCCTTCATAATTCTTTGCTTCTATTCCAATTTTAATGTCTAGCATAATATCTTGCGAGACACCTCGGCGTTCTGTAAAAAAAATTGTGAACAATATTACTTCTCCGTACAACAGTATACACTTTCCGAATCATTAAAAATTACTGTGATTAAATGTTGTTAAATATAACATTTCAAACTAACCTCCATACCACTACCAACTTTATTACGTGGTAATAAAATATATTTGAATTTTACCAATGTAAGCTGTTTTATATTATGTATACCTCACTTAGAGATGCTTTTTGACTGTTTATGCCATATTTTATGGAAATGAAACAAATTATTCTTTCCAGATACACATAATGTTCTATTAAATCCTTATCGAACAACTTAAAAGTTATGATAAATACATTTAGACATATTTATAGTACATAAAAATTATTTTACATATGAAATAAAGAAAATAATTAACACTAGTATTATTACCTGGAGGTACTTTTGATATGAAGCACACTTCAAATGTATCATACGTTTCGGTGACAAATGTGAATTTTCCTTTACTTATATCTTCTTTCTGTGCTAATATATGACCCTTTGAATCGCGGACCTGTAAATTTTGATGTGATTAGATAGAATCAATACAAAACCGGTTTGTATCAGGAACAACTTAAATGTTGATAGCTATCCAAGGAGACTAAAATTTCCACATAGATCAGATAGTGGCTGACAGGAGGATCACGAGTTTCCCAATCAAGTTGTATGTATGAAGAGTGATGAATGTAGAAGAAACATGTCAGGTGGATAGAGAAGGAGATATTTAGCACTCTGTACTCTATGTCTACTCTTTAATGGACCTGGCGTGATAGTGTAATAATAATAACAATCGTAAATTTTACCATATTAGGGTAAGAGGATACCACAATTATTGACATGTATGAAAATTATTAGAAGGTAAAAATTTGTACTGAAATCTAACTGTGTGATTCTGGCAGATTGCAGATTTAGACTAATTTTTAACTTGATACTAATTGAATATAATGAATTGGCAGTTCTTCGTAGTTGGTATTTATGGATGCTATTGGTTCCAAGATAAACTGTGTGACAAGGTAGAATTACTAAACAATATTTAATCAAATTATACTAACGTTTCAAAGATGTAGTGATACTAATTAGTTAGCAAAAATTTATTCGGGTTTCATGTTTAGAACGGGCGGGAAAGGTGGACGACTGCTTATTCATAACCAAGATACAAAGTGTAGGGACTCGCGAGAATTGTAGTGCTATACTTACAACATAGTTGACTTTCTGTCCGGCGGCTTCTGTAACATCGTACTCGCCAGCTACTAACACATTGACGAATAGTTCCTCCTTCAAACACTTCTGGGTGTTCGGTGCCATTCTCCACATTATTGCATTGCACCCATGCCATAATACACTCAAAATTAAACCGAGATAGTACACCTCCATGTTTTATTATGTTTTAGTCTGTATTATGGTATAATAAATAAGTCAGAATTCATAACTTCTTGAACTGAAAACAAACATTCCGTGTCAAAAAGACCGATGAGTTGGCCCGAAACGGGAAACGTCGGCGTTTCAAGAAAGAGGTTGACATTATGTTGCCATTGCCATTCTAATAATATGAATTTCATGAGATGCCTTTCAATATTTTAGTTATTTAAAGATAAGGAACATCTTAGTTTAAATTTCTAACTAAAGGTAAAATTATACACTTCTTTTATTTACAAAATGGTATATTACTATATTGTTATTTTTTAAAGATTTTGTGTAATGGAATGCCCAAAAACATAGCTATTATATTGTTACTTAAAGAACAAAACCTGACAAAAATAAAAAAAAAATTGTGCCAGAAATTATAATATTGAATGCAAAATGAAATATAAATTATTTACTAAATTAGAGATCACTTATCTTTAAACATATTAGAAAGAAAAGACTGTTTAGGAATTATATAATATACATGGTTCATTTTTGTAAAAATAATAACAAAATTTGTGTATGAAAAATTTAAGAAAACTAGCAAAGATGCATAAAATGGGTTAAAATATTTTCAAGAAGTACAGTATGCTGTATAATGCAATTTAACAATTGAATATATGTTGCCTAATATCCAGATAATAAAACAAAAATATTATCTCTGACTATATGCAACGAACGGCAAAGAGTAACGTCATATAGATAGCTGCAGTTTCAGAAAAAAATACGTCAAGTGTCATTTTTATAACCTTGCATAATTTTGGAATTTGGAAAAATCCTCATTTCTTTTTTAATAATACTCGACCTGTTTATTTTTGTCAGAATGTTACTTTGATATATTTTAAAAGATTGAAGTTTCTTTTCATAACTTAGTGCAAGAGTTTTAACTTTGATGTATATTCTTGAATTCATATGAAGAGAGTTTGACAGATACCCAATATTTATCGAAGAAACTCATAGTATTAATTGATTGCGAAGTACTTATAATTAGTTCGTGTAAAGTAAATCTGAAGTTTATCGTATGTTCTATCAAAGTAAGTTTACTAAGTTGTATGTATCTCACAATTAACGCGTATGTTTACATAATAGTCAACTTTGTAGCCGTCTCTTGCATTGCTTCCTATCGGCTATTTTCCTAATACACTTCTACGTCTATTTGCTAGATAACTTTTAATGTAGCACAAACTAACATAACACATTAAAGATAATTATCGTATATTGTTAGTTAAACTCACTACCGCACAAATGTCTGCACGCTTGAGTGTTCAGCGAAAAGTACAACCTAACACTTTTCGAAAGATTGAATAAGCATTTGTAAGGCAAGTGTGCTACATCATAGGCCAGATTATCTATGTTGCTATTTAAAACATTTAAAAAAATAATTCTTCATTATGGTCATTATTACTATGAAGTTTATGTCATTATGAGTATACACCTTTTTTATTACATACCTAAGTACACTTATATACATCCTACATAATATGTAAATAGTTTGACATACTGACATACAAATTTAAAACGATCCATTGCATATAGGAATGGGAGCGTGAGTCTGGTTGATGCATTTCATTGAATGCAAGTTATCTAGAGTAATTTCAAGAGCAAATTGGGTTATTATTCCTCATTTCTATATTTAAGTTACTATACTTAAACAATGCATATATTATTGTAATAGCTTACGAAATAGGTAGACAGTCACAACTCTCAAGATTAAAAGTTGCTATATGCAATGGAACAATGGACAGTGAGAGGTTCAGGTTTTAAACATTTGTTAATAGAGTCCTTCAGGGCTGGCAACACATTGGTGACTCCTCTGGTGTTAGCAATGTCCATAGGTGACAGTGACCGCTTACCATCATCATGGCTCTTCTGCCTGTTTGCAGTTAACGTGTTAAAAAAATTGTGATGAGAGCTGTGACTATTGGTAACTAAACATTTGTGTTACAACACAAATGAGCAAGCTAATTCTAATTGGGCAGACATTATTGCTTCACTGTTAGACACTTCTCTATGAATCAGTAAGATATGATGATGAAATACTCAAAACCAAGTGGTCAGACTTCACATACACTATAAAACATAAGCTCTCAAGTTTGTGGGTTTCCCCACAATATTTTCCTTCAACAATATAGCATATGATTATTTGAGTTTAAAATGCACTTCAATTAAGTTTGTATCGCACACCGGGGATTCAAACTTCAGTACCTTTCGGTATAGAGTTAGACTACTAAATCATTATACTGTGACTGCTAACTAACACGCTATAAATTAATCGGTGGTTTTTATAAACTTGCATTTGTAAAAATACTGTGCATAGTTCTATTTCTTTGTTTTTAAATTTGGATGGTCCTACCCTTAATTCCCCTATATAAGAAGATCATCCGCCTGCGGTCTTGACAAACTTCTTTAACCTTCCTTCTTTTCTCTCTCTTTCTTATTCCTTTTATCGTATGGACATTCTTTTTATTTTGCATTTACAATTAGAGAATAGGCAATCTCAAATCAATGCATCCTACAATGTAAACTACAACACCATCAGGAAATAAGGCAGCTAAAATTCTTGCTTAATACCAAATAAAATTGCATGTATCACAATGAATAGTACTAAATATCAAAAAGGTAAAGTATTCCGCCGTGCACTTATCAGAAATGCAAATGTATGAAACTGCAAAATTAGTAGCTTTACATTCTTATTATAGACCGGACAAGACAAAATGCAAGTACATATCTTAGACATATAAAATGACAAATAAAATAGCTAATTATTACAATGGAGGACATAGCATTGTAGTTAGATAATTAACATTTCATAATCTTCCCAAAAAGTTTACATTCACGATGAATTGTGTTATGAAATTATACTTTTGTATCTAGTTTTGTTCTATGTATAAATTAAAATTACATTTATTAAGAAAGCTCTTTCCGTTTATGCTGAAAATGTTCATTTTCAGGTCGGACTATTGATTTGAAGTGATTTCCTAAACTATCATACTACTGTTCAAGATGTGTACCAGTAGAGAACTTGACGAGGCGATCAAATTTGGCTGACATGCGGTAAGTTAGATATTTTTGTTTCTCGACCATACTTATTGTTATAAATATGAACCTTATAGTAACTCACTATCATACGATTTCATATTAAAATCTTAAATTAAAGCATTACTTTAATGTTGGTATGTACATATTGTGATATAACGGATGGAATATTGCATGGAGGTCATGTAGGATTTGATGCTAAAAGATTTATGCTACTGGGACTTTAAATATCACTCAAAAATCAATATCAATCTCATAGATATGCACATTTAAGAAAACTAACTACACATACTAAAACTAATGTAAAACTAAAAGAAATCTGCTTGCCGTATTAATTAATCTGGAACCAAATGACTTTAAAAAATCAGCTGTCAAGTTATTTAAAAGTGACATTATAAATTGCTATTAATTTTAAATTAAACAATTGCATAAGTTTGTTTCATATGCGGTGTAGTGTGCCTACATGTATTTTGCAATCTGACCAAAAGATGTCACTACCAGTCCTTAAGAGATGCATATTCATCTTTATATATGGACACCGATGTTTTGTTTCTTAATTTCCTCATTGTGCCCTGTATTGTAACTATTTATAGTACAACTTTATACGAATCAATACAAGTCTGTTGTTCACTGTTATAATCTGTAAATGGTGTATTTCATTAATTGGAATTTTAATATCGAACTAGTTATGTAAAATGTGTAGGTTGAAAGTGTTGGAAACATTTTTTCATCATCAGTGAAATAGTGGCTTCATGTTGAGATTTCAGACGGTAAATGTTTTCATAGTTCAAAAAATATTAAACCTATACTGTATATAATATTACTCAGTACATAAATGGATGTTTATAAAATAATTTTAAATGAATTATTAGCTTGATATTTAGAATATACTTTGTTTTGTGTATAATCGACTTTTGTCTATGGTTTTGACTGCGTTATATAATATAGCAGTTAATATGGACACCTCCCATCTTGTACCTCATGTGCACCAATTATGTTTCTTCCTTAATCTACCTTTTGAGAGGAAGAGGAACACCGTGTCCAAAAGTGAAACTAAGGTGCTGACGAAATTACATACACTAATATTCATTACTAAAAATTTGTACTGGTTCTACATATCTAAGGTTCATATCCGGCAACATCCAGGGACTTATTATAAAAGTTGAACACAGGTATTAACTTTC
>DWEM01000478.1:0-18782 GCA_018245935.1 Agara belti belti
TGGTGAAATGTGGGGGTGTACTACACTCCTCTGCCTACCCCTTCGGGGAATACAGGCGTGATGTTACGTTATATTCTTTATTTTATATCTCAATCACCAGTGCGATACTAAAAAATGTTATGTATGTGGTTATATTTAACTTGATCAACAACAGATAATTTAAATCATTTTATGTATTTCGTATCTTTTTAAAACTGTAATTTTTTCTTCATATTAATTGTAGGTGGCTAAAAACATTAACTATATTCGATTTCACTCGAAGTATCGATTGTAAACCTTTTCATGTGCACATCTCTATAACGGAGCAAAGTGAAGTTCGTGCGAGTGTCTTGGGACGATGTTTTGATTCACCAATGATATCCGTTTAATTGTTCGTTTGTAGCCGCGTTCCGTTCAATTCATATAAGGCAGAAGTCGGGTAGTTCGTTTTCATAAGCCGTTTAATGTGTTATGAATTTATTTCTCTAAATGTTAACTGTTGTTCTTCATAATGAAAAGGTTTATAGTTACGAATGCTAGCTACGTCTTAGTAAAAGAAGCACAAGATTGCCTTAATTCAACTGCCCTGATGACCCTAAAGACTTCAGGACACCACTGTATTCAGAAGGTACAGGATTTATATATTAGCCAATGTATGGATAATGAAGAAAACGTTTAGGAATTTATAATTGAAACTTAAATTAAGTAAACAAAAAGCTTTATTAATCTGTGCTGCGACACGGCGCGCCGCGAAAAGGGGCAGTCAGCTAAAGACGTGAATTACGGCACTGGTTTTCAGTTCGACCCTACCTGCGTGGTAAATCGGACGACTAAAAACGCATCTATCGTAAGTACCTATTCATGATTAATACCTAGTCTGCTTCGCTGTTGCTTCACTTACGTTGTAAATGATAGATGTAGAAATATTTTTTATTAAGAATTTAACAAGTGACCGTTATAGGCGATTACTGGTATGTTTGCATTCTAATATTGTATGCGTAATATAGGGCTTAGTTTTTTTCATATATTATAGGTGCGTAGAACGAGGTGAAGCAAAGGAATGTATATTTAACAGTTTTCGTCAAGAGATAATAAAATAAAACAGAATTGCAAAAAAAATATGTTGTCAATAATTGCTCTGTAATATATTTTATCTTTACATCTTGACATTGCAATTTTTTATATCCTACGTTATCCTATCAATAGGACGAGTTACAATTCACTTTGCGAGTTGATCCATGTCGAATAATTGATCTTGTTGATTATGAAATTGTGCCTTATCTATTATGTATATTTTTCTTTGGGTCTGGTGTATATTAGGTATACATAAGATAGGTGTGTTTAGTATGTTGTGTTGTTGCGGAAAAAGGAACCTGGGACGAAAATAAAACCATAAAAATTATTATATATAGTTTTTTAAACTTTATTGCTTTCGAATAGGTACAGAAATACATCGGCAACAGTCATAATATGCGCAGACCGTTGCCGGCAAGGAATATACAATACACCAATATTCGTGTTAGCACCATTTTTTTGTATTTTTTTTTTTATTTTTCTACAAACGTACCATAACCTTAAATCGCTACGAATGCATAATAAACAAAACACTGATGGTCTTTTTGATATCCTCCAAAAACAATGTTAAACTAACGCTTAAATATTATTATAGCTTTCTTTATATTTCGATACATCGATCACACAAATCTACAACTAAAATGAACTTAAAATATTCACCGGGGACTCGGGTCGCGTGTCGAGCTCCGAACTCGAAACACGATCGTCCCCAATACAGATAAAACAGAGAATCGGCCACGCGATGCCGCACCGAGGCGACATCTAGCTTCGGCATAACGCGGAGCTACCCGCTCCGGCGTAGAGCGACACGCGGCGACTTGGTCCAGTTTCAACGACGACTATCATATCAGACGATTAGTTAGTTAGTTACTGTTTTGTTAATATAATTTATTACAATGAAATCTCCCAGCGGATAACAGTCTTTGGTTAGGACAGAAGAGACGCGTTCGGATACAACGAGAAACTTACATTCATAATAATAATATCACAAGCGCACAACGCGAACATACCGCGGACAGCTTCGGTCGAAAGCATACTAAGTGTACGATAGTGCGACGGTTACGTTTGTTAGCGGCCGTATTATTATGCAACTAGTACTATTGTTATATATGTCTAACAATACCAGCTATTAATTATTCATTTACATCTTTATCCTATGCGCATCTATATAAACGCCGACATGCACCGCCGTCTCGCACACTGGCAACACCGAACGAAACGCGGGGCCTGTGCCGCACAAAAGCGACACAACCGACGCCCACGCGCGCGTGTGTGTTCGCGGGGAACTACCGAGCCGGGACAGAAGCGACAAAGGCTAGACAATGCACGATAGTACTATGCGATGATCGTACAGTAATGTACACCGTTTACTTGTCGACTAAACATTATATATTACACGTACTCATTTTAATACTTTTAAGGCATATATCGCTCTCGTCCTTACGACTACACTAGTGTAACGATTAACAACTAAACGCACGCTCGTCACGCTGTCGCGGCGGCGTAGGCCAAAGTTGGCGAAATGCGCGCGGCATTTACGCGTAAACTTAAACGGTGCCGCGACAATCGTGAAAACGTCAATCTACACGTTACGTTAAAGGCACGACGAGACGAGCTCACGGCGCTGCGGCCCGCGCGCCAGCGACGCGCTGCGAGTTACACGAAACTAGTCTACGGTCGACTAATGCAACACTACACGAAGATCACAATAGAGAAAAAAAAAAAACAACCTAATGAAATCAAACACTACACGAAATGCTTGTAACCTTTGTAGTATTATAACGACTAAATAGAGGGAACATTGGATGACGGAACTTTTATTGAAACGTGCATTTATATATTCCTCGTTGCAGAGGTTTTTTTTTTTGGGGCAAAATATTTTTGCTTTAAATTGCTGAACACGCGGCAGAAACTACGCGACGTTACAGCGATGCCTTTTCAAATAAAGGTTCCGTCGTATTTTTTTAAAAATCCTAACCTAAAAACTGCTTAACTTGCTACCCTTCCTCGAGTCACTCATAAACGTTATCTTAGATTTGTTTATAGCCAATCGCGTAAAACAATCGAGACTCCCGAGTGTTCTAATAAACCATATCTTATATTTATTTATTTATTTATTCTTTCTTGTCGTTAACAAAGGGCGGACTTAATGTCACATTTTCTACCAGTTAATCCAGCGGTACATTTAGAGGTTATTAAATAGTATAATTATTAATGTGTCCTATTTAAATGATATTGATGTTAAAATTACTTTTCTACAAGTTCTACGCCTCTCTAATGTGAACTTATATCCAATAGAAAAACACTAAATAAAATAAGACCTCCGAATGTCCAGCGTTGCATCAGATCGTCATATCGTAATAATGAGGATGACATCACAAATAAACGACATTGGCATCCCAATGACTGGACAGTAACAGAGTCATCGTGGCCGGTCGCGGCCTTACTTCGAGGAAGGGTAGTAGTAGAGGACGGCGCAGCCCGGCAGCTGCCAGCGCGACGCGTGCAGCTCGATGAGCTGCAGCAGCGTGCGGCGGATGGAGGGCGCCGCCGCCGTGTTGATGAAGGCGTCGCGCACCGCCGTCAGCAGGCGCTCCAGGTCGCCGGGCAGCTGCGTCTCCAGGTCGCGCCCGATATACGTGAGCACGAAGAACAGATTCTCCGTCTGCAATGTCCAATCGTCACGTGCCATCGGGTTGAAATCGAACGTATTGTTACATAGCGAAAAACTCAAATTTAGGTGACTATAGCAGGTGAGTTTGGAATTATATCAATCTAAGACAAAATGTCCACTTTGCCATGCGATGCCAACCAATATAGTTACAACAAGAATACTATACAAACGTAGCAGACAGATGGAACGTTTACAGAGGCGGTACTCACGTCGCTGGCTGAGGGCACGGGCTGGCGGATGCAGTCCTCGCAGCACTTGCAGATGAGCGCGAGCAGCACGTGGCCGGGTTGCGCGCTGGCGCCGCGCCGCTGGATGGCGCGCCGCCGCAGCTGGCAGTACATCTCCAGCAGGAACGACAGGAACGCCATCAGCCGCGGCCGCCCGCCGCTCACAAGCGCGCCGAGCAACTACCACCACACATTTTAGTTAACAATACGTGGTCACGACTACTTCCCGTAACGCAGACACTAAGGATTTCATCCAGTGAATGAAGAAGCGATTATGATGGTGGAGATGATTTATGAAAATACTACTTAAGTGCGGTGCGTTCAAGAGATGTGTTTAGAGTATTCATTGACAATTGCCGCTGACGTGTACAGTCACGTGTCACGTGATGAGGGGGGGGTGGGGAGGAGGCGGCTGACCTTGTCGCGGTCGTGGTACCACTGCTGGCACGTGTTGAGCAGCGACTCGAGGAAGGTCTCGGTCTGCTCGCGCTCGACGACGGCGATGCAGCGGCGCGCGGCCGGCAGCGCGTAGCGCGGCGACTCCACCGCGCGCGACACCAGGTGCCCCACAGCGTCCATCAGCGTGCGAGCGCACACCGCGTTCGGATCTGCGCACAAAACGTCGTTTATAATTTTAGAAAATATGCTTTTTTAAAAGCTACCTTCACGTCTGATCCTTCAATCTTTCCATCTAGAACTTCCAACTAACCACATTCCGGAGACCCCTGTGGTTTTACAGCAGACGAAACTTGTATAAATTTTAACGTCGTGAGAATAAGAAATACATCTCATAGGATAACATCATAATTTTCAGTCTCGAACTAAAATAGCGAATACGAGTTTGAACGCAATTCAAAAAGGGGAAACGAGTTAATAGAGAACAACAATGGAAATGTCGATTATGAAATGAGACAAAAATAGCATCAATGAAGCAATAACGGAATACTAGCGTAATACACCAAACAACAGCTGCCGCTTAGGCAAATTGCCAGTTCCAGCGATTCATTGACATTTTTTGCACACAAACGTAAAGCTTTGAGACACCGAGAGCTCAAACCACTCGACCATTTACAAAAGTCACAACTTTCCAGCCAAAGCTCTCGTTGCACTCGGTGTAGCGAAACGCAGATATCGGTCGTGACGCTCCCCGGTTCCAAATATATGATTACATTACACTTGTCCAGATTGACCTTGCGCGCGATATGCGCACTTACATATTTTATGGATCACGTTGAAGTTTCTTAAAATAACTTTAATGGATATTAAATGTAGGCCAATCACAAAATTGACAGCTACATGAGTGGAAATTAGTCTTTCTCATTGAAAAATACGAGAGCATAATTTCGTTGCGGACAGCCATCCTGAGAATTATGCTTGATATTATGAAGAGCATTCGTTTCTGATTTGATTAAAATCACTCCGATCTCAACCTGAACACCAGTTCTAGAAATCTTCTTCAAATCCAAATTAATAACGCAGCTAGCAAACCTTCGAGAGCCTTGTCGATGCACTCCTGGATCTCCGGCGGGAAGTTGCCCAGATCGCCGGCGTCCGCGGCCAGGCCGAGCGCCGCCATGCCGCAAGCGAGCGCGTCGGCCGACGTGAGCGACTTGGAGCGCTTGAGGCCCGGCGTGAACGACTGCGGCCGCACGCTCTTGCCGTTGCCGTTCGTCAGCGAGGACGGCGGCGACTTCTTCTTCTCGGCGATCAGCTGCTGCGGCTGCAACTTGAAGTGCACTCGCGGACCCGCCTGCAATAGCCCGTACGCGTTTCCAAATGACCCACACATCTTTGACCACTTCGTTTGTGTATGTGTTACGTGTACAATTTGAAATAGAGCCGGCTCGTGCTCCTAAGCCTCGTAATTTTAAGAGAAAATTCATATAAAAAAAAATAGACATGCGATCGGGGCACCCCGACAGGAAAGAAGTTTCTTACCCAAATAACAAATGTCTTGTAATGAAATTTCCACGGGTTCAGTATTAATGAGTTCAATCGGCTAGAATCTCCTATTAAATAAAAAAGAGATTTGTATAAAGCGGGAATAACGGTTGTTTCTTACGTGACGATTTCTACCATTCAACTCCAACCGCAAGCTGCGTTCAAGAGCTTGATTCCAATAAAGAAAGCAGCCTTTCAATTGATGCAAGAGCTCACCGTAGCGTGCGGCACGTTCCCGCTGGAGGCGCTGGCCAGCAGCGTGTGCGGCGGCACCACCGGCCGGTAGTGCGGCGGCACCTGCGCATGCAGCACCGCGGAGCGCGAGTGGTGCAGCCCCACGCTCGCGTACCCCACGCCCATCGCCGACCTGCAAGCGACACTACAGCGTTGAGTACTAGCTGTTGCTATAACTATAGGCTAAGTTCTGTATTTATTTATAGTAAACTATGGTTATGTCATCACCTGATAGTAAGCAATATTGTCCAGTGTGGCACGCTGAAAAGGCCTACTCACTCGATTTTTGAGCATTCATCATGATACCTAATTATTACAGACAAATCAATGACGTCATAATTGTTGATAATTGTAGGTATTTTGAACATGAAAAGGCATTTCTATAGGTAGCGCGTAATATCACGTACAGAAGGTGATCAATTTACATAATATTTAGAAACAAAGATATTTAGTGCAATCGTGTCAACAATTTCATCGTTTACCCGCCATCTTCACAGTTCTAGTGCAGACCATGTAGAGACGCCATAGTCTGGCTATAGTCAATATTGTCTACGCCTATTTGATCTTCGATAACGCAGCGTATTGTAACTTTATTTAATCTGTTAACATTGTGCTTATGCACATTCTATAATAATAGAAATATTCCTTTAACATTCACACAATTAGAGGGTTGTTGAAAAAATGTATTATTCTTATACCATCACGCCAGGTCCCCTAACGGGGTAGGCAGAAAGCACCGACTGCTAAATATCTCTGTCCTTACAAACCTGGCGCGCTTCAATTACGTACATTTATGCAATTAAGTGAGTAAACTCATTTATTAAGACGTGCAAACTTGCAAATTACTGCAAACGATCAGTTTAGCCTATCGTTTAATCGAGAATGTTTAAGTTGTAAAAGAATCGAGCAACTTCTGAAACGTGGAATGTATAAAGTCTATAGCGGGTCTGAAAAATGGACATAGCGTTCGAGAAGCCCGTGTAATAATCCTCGTTTAGTCAAAACCAAGAACAGTCGAACCATTCGCATGTCTGTCGCCGTCCAGGCCGCGTCCATAGAGCACAATAACAATTGTCTCAGCCCCGCGCGCTCGGAAGCCGGCTAATTATCGTCCGACGGTGCCAATTTGTTCATGCACGCTACTTGATACAATGGACGCCACGTCGACCATAATAATATGCTCACCGGCATTCGTATGAAATTATGTTAACTCTAGTTGATGCCCCTTTTAATAGGTCGGTGCCTGTATGAACAACAGACTAATTTTTATTGCATATATGTTGTATTCAATTTCTTAATTTTTTGCATTATTGAATAAGTCTATTGTCAGATTAATTTTTATTTGGTATACAGACTATGTACGTTAGGACGACGTAGAACGCCTGGAAGATGCGTATTCATTCTAGTTTTGTTCATTCCTAATTCCTAATTAGGTATATGAAGCAACATGTGTAGATTCTTCACGTTGCAAATCCCTAGTACCTACCTAGTAATATTATAAATGTGAATGTAAGTTTGTTTGTTACGCATTCACGCGAAAGCCGCTTAACCGATCATCATGAAACTTTGTACACACATTCTTGGAGGTATTAGAAGTAACGTAGGATACTTTTTAAGAAAAAAAAAATTTTTTAGCTTTTAGCATTTAGCATTTTAATTTCCAAGAATACTTATATTGCAAGCGACACTATTTCACGCGGGCAAAAGCTAGTAGTTAGATACATGCATTAAGCGTAAAAGGGAACAGTCAGCGTTCAATTAGTATAATAAGAACCGCGCGCGCGACAATAGAACAAACAATACGAGACATAGGTAAGCGCGCGCGAGTTTACGGTCGAATGCACATAGCATACATTGCAACCAGATACGGTCATCGGATCCTGCCTTCGACGTGAGTTAGGTAGGTAGGTACGTTCGGAAACGCGTCGATTTCGGCGATGATGAAATGTTGCGCGACGTGGAATAATAATTTGTTTTTTTTTTTGCTTTCGTTTCTTCACACGCGCCCGCCTGCCAGTGGCGTATGCACAGCGCGATGGACACGTGAAGAGGTTTCTTTTGAATTATGACTTCTTTTCAATTCAAATATTGTGTAATTATAACTAACTGGCCAACTAACTTACTAACCTAACCTAACCTAACCTACCCCGTTAGGGACCTGGCCTGATCGTATAATAAGTAATTATAATAATTTTGCAGATTAATTTCACGCACGACCCTCTGATCCCAAATTGGGCTGACCCTGTGCTATGTAAAGAGCTACGGGCGATTTTCAACTAGAGCCGGCTGCTAGTATGTATAAGTTAACATTTAGACACAAGACATATATGTACATTGTCCATCTCCCAAATATTTTACTTGGGCGGGAATCGCAGCCATAACCCTCGACTCCGCTGTCAAGTTCGCTAACCGGGCTTTGTATACAATGAATATTATGTATTATCTGTCCTCGGTATATTCCATCTTATATATTTATATCTTATACATATATAACTATAATATGTCTCGGCAGACACAACATAAACTCACAGTATATGCAATGTCTCATATACAGTTCTTTGTGTTGAAGTAAAGGAAAGACAATCTCGAGCATTGAGAACTTGTCATCTTTGTCCCTACATAAGACTGATTGTCCGTCTTGCACTGTCAGTAGAGATATGAGCGAGACGGAACATGACGTTCTGCGCGCCTATTCGCCTGCAGTTAATAATCATGATTATAATATTAACAGACACACTAAATTAGTTGAAACCTTCAAAAGTTTCACATTGCTATTCATAATACAACTCAAGACGTGCGAATGAGCCATTGTATGTTTCTGTTTTGTTCTTACTTTGCATACTCGATATATGTTAGAAAGAGACAAAACATCAATGTAGCTGAACCGCTGTGTTCAATGGGCTATATATCCTTATTAATAGTACGTCCTAAAAGTTGAATATAAAAATATAATTAAGTTAAGCATTACTCGTGAACCACCTCCCTACCTTCAAGTGTAGCACCATTGGGTTAATGGAGCCACTAATAAAACAATTTACAGTGCGCTCGGGCGTAACGCACGCGGCGACAAAAATTGAGAGCAAACGGTGCGTCCTGTTCACGTGTCAGCTGTTGTTAGCAGCTACTCGAATAATAATAATAATAATAACAACTGAGAAAATTCCGCACACGCCTATCTGATTCCAAATTAGGCAATAAAATGCCTATGTCATCGTAACCGGTAGAAAAAATCCAAATAAACAACTAACAGTACTGAAGAGTACAGTACTGTACAGAACTCTACAGTTTCTTTCATTAGAAAGTTCGTACAGTTTTTGTGTAAGCCTCTACTCATATCTGTGCATATTACTAGGAGACATATTATGTCCTGCACATGCGCTCCAGAATGCAGATAAAGCTGCAACGGAGCAGCTCGAATATCCAACACTGGCGTGATACCGACAGGATCGGCGTTGGCTCGAACGAGTTCCTGTGTTGCAAACACGAACAAATGTAGCATGGTCTATAAAAGTAATTAGTTTTTTACGATAGTAATCCACGAACGGCAACCCCACATCTATACGTTGCAATGCAATGTTCCTGCGTTGTGGTACCAAGAACAATCCAATATGATACTTTAAATTACATCATCATCATTATTCAGTCCTTATTAACTGTCCACCATTCGAGCCATTGCCCACAGCTGGACATAGTCCACCACTAAAGAGCGCCCATAATGCCCTGTCCTTTAAATAGCAACCGGACATTATTTATGTGCATTCAAATGCAAAATTCAGTGGTCGCATCAATGAAATGAGCACTAGAGTTAACTGCATAATGCATAGCGACTATGCATTATTCAACATGGAAATCGAAACACATGTATTTAATATATGTACACCTAGTTGACAATTCGCTGAACACTCCTACATCTGTGGCTAACGGTGCAGGGCTATAGATGTGCAATAGAGATAGGTTAAAGTAGGTTTGCTGGTCTTAAATCCAACGCTCGATTATTCCGCACCTAACCTTGCTTATTACATTATTAGCCTATGGCCTTAGACCGTCTCGTTGCGATAAGACACCAGACATTTCCAACAACAGAACATTGGAAGGTTTGAAAAAAACCCTTTCACACTTCCATATTCACATGCAGTTTCAAAAATTCAAACAAAGCTAGCAACGAACCAATACGGCATCTTATGACTTTGCTCTATATGTTCAACACCGATATAACATATGTGGAAGTGTTTTTGGGTTTGTTCTTCATTTGCGCAGCTACAGAGCGATGCGATACTTTCTATATAGTTAGATTTTTATCTAAGGATAGAAGCGCAGATGTTTTTACTACATTTTGAAATGAAAATAATTCGAGCACTGGCCAAGCACTCGGATTACCTACATAGAATTCTTTACTCGATTAAGAGTTAATATTAAACATTACCTAAGAGTTCTTGAAGTCGATCTATATATTTGAAGATGCCAATTATCATGTAAAGCTAAAATTATATAAAAATATACTGGTATCCAATATAATTGAAACTAAAAGAAATTCACAACACGGGAGCACTCACTGAGATCCTCTGTCATACGATGCGGGCAATAGGTCAATAATAAATATTTCTTTTTATTTCAAGATCGCAATAGAAATAGCCGGATGCAGACAAGCCTCGATACGCCAGATCCCAGACGGCCCTAAATGAATGTTAAGTATCCCTCGACTGTGCTCTATTTAAATTCACTGTGACATGATAAACGTAAAATGCAAGACGATATTGCAGAGAACTTTTAATATCTCGTACAATGTTCAACAAACCGGCACCATTCCAAAGGAATCGACTGTTCTAGAAAAAATATCGTCGATCTTCGTGTTTGGGCTTAAAAAGAAAAGGATGCAGAAGCAATAGAAGAAGAAAGAATGGCAAACTTGTGTGCGTATTCGGTCGAGCAGAATTTCTCTGAGCCTATTTAAAGTGGATGAATTGATTAATCAATTGTATCCATAATGACACATAGCAGCAATACAACGTAACGTGATCCGAGGCGGACGGGGCGATCACGTGGGCGGTCATAAGATACTCAAAGCGACCGTAAAGCGAGAAGGCTCGACCACAATTGGCCATTCGACCTTCGAATTCAAATCTTGTATTGAATTATTCACCCGTCATTGTTCCCTTGTTGAACGCGGGTCTCCTCTCGCAATGAAACAGTTTAGGGCCATAGTCTACCACGCTGGCCAAGTGCGCAATGGCAGACTTCACACACCTCAGAGTACATTATGGAGAGATCTAACGCGTTCAAGATCTCTTTTTCGACATATAGAGAGTTATAGAGATAATTCCGTTATAGAGAGAAATGTTAAACTTTTCATTTCTAAACCACAAGTAACTTAAAAATTATTTGATTACGCTATCATCACTGCTCGTAGCACTGTTTTTAATATCAATTTTAAAAAATTGTCGTCGAATAAACAACGACACATCCGCGTAACCAAAATGTTCTCCAATTAGTGAAAATGACAAAATTAAAATCAAGTGTTGTTACGACCACGAATGATTGTCGGAGATGGAATGATTTGCGCTGCAATGTCACATGATCGACCTTGGCGTGGTTAACGACAGCCGAGCTTCATCAATATAAATGACCAATGCGTTAGCCGGCTATTGTATGGATGACTAACGAGGATTGACTAATAATTTTTGGTTTTGAGCATTTTGTATTCATTTATAATGTATAGTTTGTACTAATATTCCAAACGCTTAACTAACATCGATCAGAGCCTAGACTCGGCTAAGATGATTTTGATGAAAATTAATATGGAATTGGCAAATTCTAAGAAAGTACTTAGGCTTTTTTCCCCGATCTATTCTTATTTTTATATCAAAAGTACTGTTTTCTCACGACTGCTTTACGTAAAAATAAATTAATCGTCCAATTGTTCAATTACGCTCAGCTATGCGGACGACGGTTAACAAATTAACGTATCAAATACAAATTTAATATAACCTTATATATGTACAAATATACAGTACATATTATATATGTTTATAATCATAACTGTTATAAAAGGGAATCCGTGTCCAGAACTGGAATAATAAAATGGGTTGAAAAAATCCTTCTTATAATGAAATGCCTCGTAGGGGACATGCTGGAATTTGTGTTAAAACTGTTTTCTCACATTCCATTCATTGCATCTACACATCGGTCGAATCAATTCAACAGACTCTTGTGACGGAGATAGATCTAATCTTAGCCTAAAATTACTCTAGGTTTTTTCACCCTTTAGTTCGCTACCCGATCGCCGTTATACTCAATAACGCGATACATTTACAAAAAAGAGTCGGTTAATGAAAATAATGTGACGGACGACTGAAATGGAAAAACAGTCGGGTGTCTTATTCAAGTCGAGTCAATACCATTATCTCAGTGCAAACAGAGACAAAACATGTAGGTACACCTTTTATGTTTTTGCATTAAGATAACTTGCTACCGGCCATCGGCAGATTCGGATTTGTATGTGCGTGCGTGCGTGCGTGCGTGCGTGCGTGCGTGTGTGTGTGTGAAAAGAATAGCAAAGGAGTTGGCATCGTCCATGTAAATATACAAATCAACCTGTTATAGGACTGCAGAAATGAGACTGTTAGTGTGAATAAATTCAGTTAATAATATCGGTGGTGTTAATAGGAACATTACTTTGTTATTATTAAAGGCTGAGAAGTCAATGATTTTTTTATTTATTTTAGACTGATTAAATAACATTTCATTACCGTTACTGGAAACTTAATTCGGGTATAGGTATCAAATACGTATAAAAAAAAATTGAAGTGTCTGTCTGCGATTTAAAAAAAAACTGAGTTTTCTCAAATGCTTATAGTTATTTACAGGATACTAAAACGCAAGCTTTTTTAAATTTTGTCTGTCTCTCTATTTTTCCGGGCTTATCACTGTAACCGCTGTACCGATTGTGATGGGACTTTTAATGGAAGATTGAGGAGGTTATAGGGCAACATACAGGCTCTACTTTTCATCGCGAAACTCCCACGGGATCGGGATTTAGGCGTGCATCACACCGCGGCCACGGCTCGTTAGTCGATATAACCGTTTACACTATGCTTGCAAGAGAGCTAAACATTGGTCTAAAAACAAAGTGTGTTTTTTTTTATAATTTACGTCAACATGTAAACAATATAATACAATTTTAGACGAAAACCAAGGACCATCAGTCAACACGTGACGCAGAGGTAAACGTGGACTAGGTAGGTATGTCATATGTAAATAATCATGAGTGTTGTATGAACATAGAGAGTAGGCGGGTGTGGTGTGTCAACGAGCGGCTAGCATCTAGGGTTGCCAGTCGGCACAACCTTTTATATTTATTATTATTATTATTATTCAAACATTAATAAGGCGTCTTGTAATTCATAATGGACCATCGTGGTGGAGTAACTTGAAAAGCTCCAAGCGGCTGAAAGATGTCAATCACCAGAGGGCGTTGTATTGCAGCCGTCTCCGCGGCCACCAAGCATATGTTAATTTGAACGTCATTCAAATACTCATCGTAACAAGACGTACATTATACTGATATTAAATTAACAAACTATCAGCACAAAGAGTTATAAAGAAACTTCTAGAGAGTTTAAGTAAGAAGTTCCTACTATGTTGGATGGTACATACAATTCGATGCACTGGCCGAATAATATAAAAAAAAAATCAGTCATTCCACAACAGTATGCGTTAGTTAGATAACCTTGCAGTTCGCTGAATTGGAAAGTTTTTTTAAAATAAAATAATGTAACATTTCATTTGTGCAAAACAAAAGCGCAATTCGCGTTACGAGCTGTTGGAGAAATACGAAATTAAAGCAACGACACAGCCGCTCCATGTCGACGGATAATAATTAAGAGCAGAAAAAAAAGTAAAACTATTGCGTTATAAGTTGTTCGTTACATTTCGAAAGGATACTTACATGTCTGAGGTGGAATATCTGCCGCGAACCATACTCAAAACATCCATTTAATCCCGCACTTCAACACACACACACACCGAAACGTAATCACTCGTCACTCGGTATCGAGACGAATGCGAGTGTTTACCGCGCGAACAGAGTGTTACTTTACAACAATCGCTTATTGCAAATCTCTATGCAAACTTGGCAATCTGTCGCCGTTGAGTTACGTTCCATTTCACCTCCGTAGCATCGCGGGAATGTATTAATAGAATTCCGTCTCGGCCGAGTAAACAAACACACACACACCATGCGCGAGCTTACACTTCCCAGAAAGCACTACATAAAATCGCGTGAAACGAGACGATAGACAACTCGCACACGAGGAGACGCACGCGCGCAGTCGGCGGCAGAGGTTCGTTCGGTTGCGTTCGCGTTCGCGTTCGCGTTCGGTTCGTGAACGTTTGGTCGCGTCGGTCGTTGCGGCTCGGGCGGTTCGCGTGCCGGCGTCGCCGCGACTGCGGGGCAGAGCGTGATAACGACGCCAGCCCACATTACAATTGATACGACGAACGCACGTACGTACGCGTGTACGGGTTGCGACGCCGGATGGTGCGTTTACCACCGGTCGGCCGCTCGCTCTCGATTGGATCGGCGCCAACGAGTTCGACCACAGCACAACACAACACAACACAACACAACACAACACAACACAACACAACACCGCCGTCGTCGCCTCCGACGCAGCTTTCGACAAGGCCGACGGCGAAAAGCTTCTCGAAAATAGACTATATTGCCATTTCATTATAGTCAGTATGCGGAGATTTAATGTATCTTGACCAATTTGCAGTTATTGACCGATTGGATAAACATCACTGTATACCATATATTAAAGCAAAATGCTATTCATACGCAGTGGTCATCGTTCAAACGGTTTGTCGAGCGTGTCAATGTCGTATGTGCTTCCAAACGCCGATGAACTATCGTCTATTTATGGCAACCGGTAGGTATTCGCCAAAATATTACATCATAAGCTATTAGTCGGATACTAGTCATAATTTGGCGTAACGTAACTTTTAACATTGTAACATGCCTATATATGGCCTCGTGGCCGAGTGGTTAGCGACCCCGGCTGCAAAACCGGAGCTCGTTGGTTCGATTCCCGCCCGGGACAAAAATTTGTGAGTGACGAGCGCGTTTGTTTGTTCTCTGTCTTGGTCCAATAAAAATATCTATTAAGTAATATAATGTATGTTTAGCAGCTACCCGATTACCAGATCGGATAGCCGTGAGTGGAATTGTCCCAAGTTATTATTATTATTATTATATGCATTGAATTTTACGAAACCTGTGCAATGTAAGCGTGCTATGGCATCAACAAAACCGCAGACACTATAAGGTTAGTACATTATGCAAACGAAAAAATACCGAATAAATCGACCCTAAGTGACGCGGGCTCGGGGTATGCGTGACGTCACGGGAGTTACATTCAATACACAAAAAGCGTTCATACTGTAATTACACTGACATATTTTTATTACTGCTCAATGCAAGCTCGGTCTTCCGGTAGAGAGGGACGTGTGTAGAGTTTTGTAGGGAGCGATTGTCGTTGTAACTTGGCTTAAAATTCCACCAAACACGAACAAATTGTAAAGCGAACAAACTAACTTGGATCGTAAGATACACATGATACTGGTCTAAGGAGGAAAGACCTCGCGGTTACCGCGTTCGGTACACCACAGTCGAGTAGCACGCGCTGGCTACGTTGTGACCATTATAGATTTTCAACAATGGCCGCTGACGTCGGTACACCAAAACGAACGAGTAGCCGGCCGGAAGAAGCCCACAGTTTCATACGAAGACGAGGCATAATATTTCACTATCATTCTTAATATCAAGTAGTCAATACTCTATTCTCTGTTGCAATAATAGCGGCAGAATAGGTCTTAACATTAATTATATTAGACACACATATAAAACCTAGTATGTAGTAGCAGTAGTTATGAATCCTAGTATTAGTAGTAGGGTGAAGCAAAATTATTTAGAGCGCATATTATTGTCATTTAACGTTTTTAGTTTTAAAAAATTCTTGTGCTCGGTAAAAACTTTTGTTAGGGGATGTTTTTTTAGTAAAGTTGAATAATCCTTGTGTTGATAGCCTAGCGGTTTGAAATTCAGCCTCCCACTCCGGCGGGGGCTTTGGGTTCGATCCTGGCACGCACCTCTGATTTATTACGTGCGTTTCATAAGTAACATTTAAATATCACTCGCTATAACGGTGAAGGAAAACATCGTGAGGAAACCTGCACACCTCAGAGATGTTATAAATTGTATAATATCTTCTGAGGTGTGCGAAGTCTACCAATCTAAACTACGGCCTAAATCCTTCTCTCTATGAGAGGAGACCCGGTCCAGCAGTGGACCAACAAAAGGTGCGAGAGATTGCTGTAATGGTAATGATTATTATGAAAGTTGTAATAACTCACCTATTATGCAGGTCAGCGGGCTTGGCCATGGTGAACTCCTTGGCGTGCACGTTCAGCTTGTTGGTGGAGGCGGGTGCGCCGGCCACCGCGCCCGCCACGCCGTCTGTGCGGACACCTGGTGGTCAACGCTGGTCGTCAAGAGAAGAGGTGATAGGACAGAGGTTAGAATGGCCGTGTTAGGTGCTGCGAGAGGAACCGTGGTGTGGGGGTGTGCGGCTTGTAAAGATGTATGTCAATATGATATTTTCCCACAGTAGATAGACTGAGATAGAAAAAATATGCAATAATACCAGGCTATGATCTTGCAATGGAAATTTGGGTACAGATTGAAGGTATTCAATGTAGCCATTTACGAATACAGCGATTAACTTGCAAAACTTTTTAAGTTGCGAATTTGCCGGTTGCACTCAGAGCAACACGCTTATGAAGACTTTAGAAGACTTCTAGTCTTATTTCCATTGTTATGAATTCAAAGCGTTTATCGTATTCACGCTTGGGGGTATGAGAACCTTAAGGAGGGAAGTGGGAAAGGAAAATAGTAGATTGTAGTAGATAGTACATTGTAAAGAAACATGACAAAGAGAAACACGATTTAATCCTCATCCTGGCACGTGGCCGGCGCGTCCCGACTAACGCAGCGATTACGACGATCCGCTCTTAGTCACGCGAGCAATTTAGCCGCTGGCGGTTAGCAGACCGACGGACGACGCAGCGCTGTCGTTTGTGTACCGAAATAACTTCACGCAAAGGACCCGCGATGCACAAGGACGCATTCTTTACGCGTCCCGAAAGAGTATCAAAGGAAAGATGTATACCGACCAGCTTTGGGTAATATTTCTGACAAACGTATATTATAATATAAAGAATAAAATGCTTTTGTATATTCTGAATTTTTTTTGTCGTTCCATTGTTAATTTGGTAATGAAAAAAGGCTCGTGTCCGAAGGTGGAACAATAAAAGGATTGAACAAAAAATTGTAGATACCTTAGAACTGCTAATAATAGACACCGTTATAATTAATTATTCGATGTATAATGGTGTAAGACATATTAAATAAAAAAAAATATCGTTCCATCAATACTAATATTATAAATGCGAAAGTAACTCTTGTCTGGCTGTCTGTCTGTGACGTCATCACGGCCAAATCGCTGAACCGATTGTGATGAAATTTCATATAGAGATACTCGACGGTCTTGGGGTGAACATAGGCTACTTTTTTCACCCATTTTTTTTAGTTTTTTCAGGAATTTCATTGTTTTACGAAAATGTACCAACTCTGAGAAAGAAAACGTTGCGACACACTGATTTCCAGGCGGGCGAAGCCGCGGGCGAAGCCTGTTGATTATATTACCTACATCACATTAAACCTGTTCGGGGTCTATGAGTTAGTACGTGGTTCGGTTAGTGACTATCCTACTGAACGAAAATACATATTAATTCGGGTGCAATGCGTGAAACGAGCGGGTGACATGAAAAGGAAGTGCTGTTCACGATCGTGATGGGTGATCGAAGAAGTATCTATAGAGCTAATGCAATTAATACAGTAGATAATAAACAATTTCCACCCCTACACGTAATACAGATGAATAAAGTATAATATAAAACAGTTGATTATATTGAATCGCCCGTAAAGCGGAGCGCGTCGCGTCGCGTTTGCAGATCGCGGTCAACACTGGCATTAGTAACTGCGATTGGACACCGTGGGCAAAAAATTTTTTTTTATATACATATATGTATAAATCTCCTGTCTCTGTGTTTGTCATCGACGCTCTCCAAAAACTGCTGAACCGATCCTAATTTAAAATCGCACATGTGTGTAAATTGGTCCAACTTGAGAGATTTCTTTTTTTTTGCAATGTCAACGTTTCTTATAGGACAACGCTCAGTCTGACAACAAAGGGACTTTTATACATATGAGATAAGGTTGTAACGTTATTATAGTTGAACGGTGGTAACGCGTGGTCGGTTACGGTTAGCAATATACGATACCTTATGTACATATTACTGCGGCATAATGTATGCATGTACTGCGTGTATCAATCAGGGTTCGAAATAAAGGTCGAAACAGCGCGATCGGATTACATCGGATAACAGAACCGCAATCAATATACATATTGCAAAATTGTACAAAGCAATTACGCAAGAATACATACTTTTATAGTGAACACTAGCTGACCCAGCGAACTTCGTACCGCCTAACAAACAATGTTAAGGGTGGACAACCCTTATCACTAAGGGGTATG